>CM064502.1:53770878-53891544 GCA_032716605.1 Paralithodes platypus | reverse complement strand
CGCCGGCGGCCAGCGCTCGCCGCGCCGCGACGGCGCCGCGCGCGCGGGCCCCGCGCCCCGCCCGCGCGCCCGCCGGCGCGCCGCCGCGTCGAGCGCCCGCGCGCCGCGCGGCCGAGCGGCGCCGAGGCGTCGTGCGCGCCGCCGGCCGCGGCCGGCCGCGGTCCGCGCGCCCGCCGGCTCGGCCGCGCGCGGCGCGCGGCCGCGCCGCGGCCGCGCGCCGAGCTCGGCGCGCGCCCCGGCGCGGGCCGCCCGCGCCCCGCGCGCGGGCCGGGCGCCGCGGCGCCCGCTCGGCCGCGCGGCGCCGGCAGGCCGCCCCGTCGCCGCGCGCGCGCCGCCGCCCGCCGGCGCCGCGCTGCCGCGGCGCGCGCGCCGCGCCGCGGAGCGCGCCGGCGCCGCGCCGCGCGCGCGCGCCTTCGCCGGCCGCCGCGCGCGCGCCGCGCGCCGGGCCGGCGGCCCGGCCGCCGCGCCGCGCGCCCGCGCGCGCCGGCCGCGCGCGGCGCGCGGCGCCGCCCGGCGCGGCGCGCGCGCTCGGCGCCCCGGCGCCGGAGCGGGCGCGCCGCGCGGCGCGGCGGCCGCCGCGCGCCGGCCCCGGCGGCCCGCGCCGCGGCGGTCGCGCGCGCGCGCGGCGCCGCGCTCGCGCGCGGGCCGGCCGCGCGGCGCCCGGCGGCGGCGCCGGCGCCGCCGGCGCCGGGGCCGAGCGCGCGGCGCGCGACGCGGCGGCCGCGCGCCGCCCGCCCGCGGCGCCGCCGGCCGGCGCGCCGGGTCCGGGCCGCGGCGCGGAGCCTCGGCGCCGCCGGCCGGCCGGCGCCGCCGCCGCCCGCGCGCGGCAGGCCGGCGCTGGCGGAGGGCCGCCGCGCGCCCGCGGGCGCCGCGCGCGCGCGGCCGCGCGTCGCGCAGCGCCGAGCGGCGCGGCCGCGGGCGTCGCCGGCGGCGCCGCCGGGGCGCCGGCCGGCGGCCCGCGGGGCGCGCCGGCCGGCGCGCCGCCGGCGAGGCGGCGCGGCGGCCGGCGCCGACGCGCGCGGCGGCCGGCGCGCGGCGGCCCCGCGCCGCGCCGCGCCCGCGCGGGCCCCCGGCCGGCCCGCGGGCGGGCGCGCGCGCCGCGGCTCGCGCGGCGCGGGCGCCGCCGCGCGGCCGCCCGCGCGCCGCGGCGCGCCGCGGCGCGCGCCCGGCGCGCGGCGGCGGGGCGCGCGCCGCGCGGCCGGCGCGGTCGCCGCGGCACTCGCCGCCCGGCCTTCGCCGCGGCGGCGCGCGACCGGCGCCCGCGGCGCGGCTCGCGCGCGGGCGCCGGCCGCGCCCGGCCCCCGCGGGCGCGCCGCGCCGCGCGCGCCGCCGCCCGGCGGGGCGCGGCCGCGCGCGCCGGCGGCGCGCGCGCCGGCGCCCGCGGCGCGCCGCGCGCGCCCGCGCGCCGCCCGCGCGCGCCGGCGGCGCGCGCGCCGCGGCCGCGCCTCCGCCGCCGCGCGCGGCGCGCGCCGCGCGCGCGCGCCGGCGCCGCGCTCGCGCGCCGCGCCGGCCTCGGCCGCGCGCCGCGCCGCGCGCGCGCTCGGCGCGGCGCCGCGCCCCGGCGCGCGCGGCGCGCGCCGGGCCGGGGCGCGCCCCGCCGCGCGCCGGGCGCGCCGCCGCGCGGCCGCGCCGGCCTGCGCTCGGCGCCGTCGCCGGACCCGCGCGGGCGGGCGCGCCGCGCTTCGCGCCGCGCGCGGCTCGCCGCGGCGGCGCGGAGCCGGCGGCCCGCGCGGCGCGCCGCGCGGCTGCGCGCGCCGCCGGCCGCGCCGCGCGGCGCCGCCCGCGCAGCGCGGCGCCCGCGCCCGAGGCCCGCGCCGCGCGCGCCGTCGGCGCCGCAGACGCCGCCCGCCGCCCGCCGGGCCCCCGCCACCCGCGCTCCCCGGCGGCCGCGCCGACGACGCCGCCCCGCCCCCGGCCCCCGGCCACCCGCGCCGGCCCGCGGCCGCAGACCCGCCCCCCCGCCCCCTGCCCCGCCACCCGCGCGCCCGGCGCCGCCGCAGACGCGCCCGCCGCCCGCCGCCTCCACCCGCGCGCCCGCGGCCGCCGACGGACGCCCCCCCGCCCCCCGGGCCCCCGCCCCCCGCGCGCCCCGGCGGCCGCAGCACGCGCCCCGCCCCCGGCCCCGCCCCCCCGCGCCGGCGGGCCGCGCCCCCCCCCGACGCCCGGCCCCGCCCCCCGCGCCGCCCGCCCGCCGCCACCGCTCGCACCCCGGCGGCCGCAGCCCGCGCCCGGCGCCGCCGCCCCCCGCGCCCGCCACACCGCCACGCGCGCCCGCGGCCGCGACGCCGCCCCCGCCCCCGCCCCCGCCGACGCGCCCCGCCCCCCGCGACCCCCGCCCCCCGGCAGCCCCCGATCGCCCGCAAGACGCGCGCCCCCCGCCACCGGCCCCGCCACCCGCGCGCCCGGCGCCCCGCGCGCCCCCCCGCCCCCGCCCCCCCGCGCGCCCGCGCCGCAGACGCGCCCCCGCCCCCCGCCCGCCACCCGCGCCCCGCGGCCGCAGACGCGCACCGCCCCCGGCCCCGCCACCCTCTCGCCCTGCGCGCCCCCCCCGGCCCCGCCCCGCCGCCCCCGGCGGCCGCGCCCGCGCCCCCCCCCCCCCGCCCCGCCCCCGCCCGCGCGCCCCCGCCGCCGCGCGCCCCGCCCCCCGGCCCCCGCCCCCCGCGCCCCCGCGCGCGCGCGCCCCGCCCCCCCCGCCCCCGCGCGCCCGCGCCGCGCGCGCCCCCGCCCCCCCCCGCCCCCCCCCCGCCCGCGCCCCCCGCCCCCCCCCCGCCCCCCCGCCCGCGCCTCCGACGACCCCCGCCCCCCTGGCCCCGCCACCCGCTCGCACCGCTCCCGGCGGCCGCAGACGCCCCCCGCCCCCGGCCCCTGCCACCCTCCGCGCCCGGCGGCTCCGACCGCCCCCCGCCCCCGGCCCCTCCCACACCGCCGCAGCACGGCGGCGCGTCGCGCGCCCCGCCCCGGCCCCGGCCCGCCCCCCGCGCGCCGGCGGGCACGCAGCCGCCACGCCCCCGCCCCCGGCCCCGCCACCACCCGCGCAGCCTGCGTCGGCCGCAGACGACGCTCCCCGCCCTGCCTGCCCGCCACCCGCGCAGCCCGGCGCCGCCGCCGCGCCCCGCCCCCGGCCCCCGCCACCCGCGCCCCGGCGGCGTCGCAGACTCGCGCCCCGCCCCCGGGCCCCCTCCACACCCGCGCCAACTCCCTGCGGGTCGGCCGCGACGCGCCCCGCCCCCCCGGCCCCGCCACCCGCCGCGCCCCGGCGGCCGCAGACCCCCCCCGCCCCCTGCCCCCGCCCCCCTCGCAGCCCTGGCGCCGCAGACGCGCCCCGCGTCCCCCCGGGCCCCGCCACCCGCCGCCCGGCGGGCGCCGAGCGACTCCCCCGCCCCCGGGCCCCGCCCACCTCGCTCGCCTGGCGGGCCGCCGCCTCCCCCCCCCTCCGGCCCCCCGCCACACCCCGCGCCCGCGCCCGTCAGACGCGGCCACCGCGCCGCCCCGCCCCCGGCCCGCCACCCGCGCCTCCCGGCGGGGGCCGCAACTCTCGCCACCTCCGACCCCGGCCCCGCCACCCTGCTAGCCCGGCTCGGCCCGCAGACGCCCCCCGCCCCCGGCCCCGCCACCCGTCGCCCCCGTCTGCCGCAGACGCAACAGCCCCCGCCCCCCGGCCACGCCCCCCGGGCCAGCCCGGCGGCCCAGCCGCTCCCGCGCGCTCCTCCCTGCCCCGCCACCCGCGCGCCCATGGCGGGCCGCAACGCCCCCCCGCCCCCGGCCCCGCCCCCCGCGCGCCGGGCGTCCGGCCGACAGAGTGGCGCCCTCCCCCGGCCGTCCCCTCCCCCGCGCGCGCACCCGCCGCAGAGACGCAGCCGCGCCCCCCGGCCACCCGCTCACCCGGCCTGTCACCAGGCGGCCGCAGACGCGGCCCGCCCCCGGCCCCTCCCCCCGGCGCGCCCGTGCTGGGGGCCGCAGAAACGCGCCCCGCCCCCGGCCCCTCCACCCGCCTCCGCCGGGCGGCGACGACAGACGCGCCCCGCCACCGGCCCCTCCACGCCGCGCCGCGCCCGCGGCCGCCGACGCCCCCCGCCCCGGGGGCCCCACCCGCCACCCCCGCCCGGCGGCTGCCTCGACGCGCGCCGCGCCGCCCGCCCCGGCCCTCCCCCCAGCGCGCCGGCTGCGGCCGCCGACGCTGCCCCCCGCCCCCGGAGCCCCGCCACCCGCGCGCCCGCGTGCGTGCCTCCCGACTCGCCCGCCCCCCGCGCTCCCGCGGCCGCCGACGACCCCCCGCCCCCGGCCCCGCCACCCCCTCTCCCGGCGGCCGCCGACGCCCCCCCGCCCCCGGCGCCCGCCACCCGCTCGCCCGGCGGGCCCGCCTCCGACCCCCGCCCCCGGCCCCGCCACCCGCGCGCACCGGCGGCCGCAGACGCTCGGCCCCGCTCCCCCCGGCCCCGCGACCCGGGGCGCCCCGGCGTGCCAGCCGACGCCCCACGACCCCCCGCCCCCGCCACCGCCACCCGCTCCCAGCGACAGCGGGCGCCGACGACCCCCCGTCCCCGCCACCCGCGGGGCGCCCGGCGGCCGCCGACGACGACGCCCCCGCCCCACCCCGACCCCCCCGCCACCCTGCCCCGCCCCCGCGCGCCCGGCGGCCGCCTACGACCACCCCCGCCCCCGGCCGCCGCCACCCGCCGCGCCCCGGCGGCCGCCGACGGACCCACCCCCCCGCCCCCGGCCACCCCGCCCCCGCGCGCCGACGGGCCCCGCCCCCCCGCCCCCGGCCCCGCCCCCCGCCCCGCGGCCCCCCCGCGACCCCCGCCCCCCGGCCCCCCACCGCGCGCCCGGCGCCGCAGACGCCCGCCGCCCCGCCCCGGCCCCGCCACCCGCGCGCCCCGGCGCCGGCGACGACCCCCGCCCCCTGCCCCGCCCCCCGCGCGCCCCGCGGCCCGCCAGCCCCCCCCCCCCGGCCCCGCACCCCGCGGCCGCGGCCGCGCCCGGCCCCGCCCCCGCCCCGGCCCCGCCACCCGCGCGCCCGGCGGCCCGCCGACCAAGGGGGCCGAGGCGCGCGGCCGCGGCGACCCGGCCCGCGGCTGGCCGCCCCCGCCCCCGCCCCCCGCGCCGGGGCCGGCCCGGGAAGTCCTAGCACCCAACTTCCAGGAAAAGGCCGGGGCCCCGCCCAGGACAGCGGTAAACAGTAGGAAGTAACTGTAAGAATGTTAAGAGGGGTCGCTTGCTTTTTTTTCTCTCCTTTTCTCTCTTACTCTGGCTTGTATCCATTCGGTCTCATTCAGCCTCCCGTTTTAAGACGTTTATCCCCATCCAGGAGTCGATTTCTTCCTGTCGAGCGATAGCGAGCCAGCATTGTATGGACACATCCGGCTTCGTTGGAGATCTTTTTTATATCGAAAAATTATACAAATTTATCTCTAAGGGGGGTCTAGGGGGTGTTTCCTTAGCTTGATGGAGGTGTGGAGAGGAAACTAAAACAATAAATTAATAACTTAATAGATAGACAAAAAGAAAACAAAAAAATCTTAAAAAAGGAAGAAGCTCCTGGTGTGATGAAAGGGTTAGGTGTGTGTGTGTGTGTGTGCGCGTGTGATCGCCACAGGTCAAGTGCATGGTTGAGTGTTGGGGGAACAAATATTGACGGGGGGGGGGGGGGGTTGTTTCTGGTCTATCGCAGGGTATTATTGTGTCTGAGGGAAAGAGGAACGTGTTTCTCTCTCTCTCTCTCCTTTGCTAGCCTTTCCTTCCACTATCCCTTACTCACGGGTTAGCTATCTCTACTAGAATTAAGTCCTGACCACCTCGTTGGGATCGGAAGGTATGTTTGGTCAGTGTATCTATGTAAATATATGTAATTCTCTCTCTCTCTCTCTCTCTCTCTCGGTATGCTCTTGCTTTTCTGTTTGTATGTGTGTATATAAGAACATAAGAAAATGGGAGTCTGCAGAAACCAAATTTTGGACCTAAAATCATAACTATTGCACAAATTTAACAAAATCTTTTTTGACTGACGTTCGCATTCACGCAACAAATGTTCGTGTGATATTTGGTGAAAATCCGTCCAACGGTCTAGGAGGAGTTCCGAGACAGACGGACGACGACGACGACGACGACGACGACGACGACGACGACGACGACGACGACGACGACAGACATTTTTTTCGTGTGGTCACCCACTATACGGGGGACGATACCAAACTCTGCTTACGCAGAGTTGATAATAATAAACGGTTTATTAAAGAATGGCAGCCTCATGAGCTGAAAATACACATTTTACAATTAGTGGATGAACATGAGATGTACAGATATGAAAATGGTAAGCTCCGTTTACAATGTGTGAGTATAATATACTTTACATTAAAACAAGAAATTAATACAATAATTATGCTAGTGTAAAATACAAATTATCATAAATTAACCATGAGAGTAAGTGATTTACAGTGCATATACAGTACACATTTATTTTACTTATATATATACAGAACATACATATATACACATACGTACACACATACATACGCATATATTATATACATACTGTACATATATAAGAACATGCAGTAATTAAGTGTGCACATGCCCGTATACATAAACGCTCACGTATGCAAACAAACATACATACATACAAAAAACTGTTCTGGTAGGGTCAGGTGAGGCTGTGTGTGTGTGTGTGTGTGTGTGTGAGGTGTGCTTCTCCTGGCCTGCTTGCATATGAGTTATAGCGAGTGAAGGTTTGCATTTGTATCCATATGCGTGTGTTTTTATTTGTATGTCTTAGCTCATATGCAAACCTGAGTATCCCACCACAATGTCTTAGGATTATTTATGAATGTATTAACCCCTTCAGTACTGGCGACGTCTTTTTCATTTAATTCTGGCTACTATCAGACCCTTATATTCAGTTCAAAAAGGACCTCCATCAATAAACAGGCTTCGAACTATCTCACTTAAGGGGAGGTTTTTAGTTGATTCTCTAGACTTCCATCAAACTTAAAATTACTCTCCCTTGACCCCCTTTCAAGATAAATTTGTACATTTTTCGGTAGAAAAATGTCCCGGCCGAAGGCCGATTCCTCTTAAATTACAGGCTCGCTATCGCTCGCCAGGAAAAAATCGACACCTAAATGGGACGAAATTTCTTAAAATTGACAGAATGGGACGGAAATTCTTAAAAATCACCAAACTAATGGGGCAAACCTCTTAAAATCTCAAAAGCAATGGGGCTAGACATGAGGGAGAAAGGGGTCAAGAAAAAAGTCCCTCCTGTGGAAATCTCCCCTCAACCCATTTTACCACCACATATTCTGCTTAAACTGTACACAATCGTCTAAATATAGCTAGACTAAAATATAAAAGAGGTCGGCGGTACAGAAGGGGTTAAGGGGAGATTTCCACCTGGAGGATTTTTTTCTGAACCTCTTTCTCCGTCATGTTTAGCCCCATTGCTTGTGAGATTTAAAGACGCTTGCCCCATTAGTTTGGCGATTTTAAGAACCCTCGCCCCATTTCTGTCAATTTTAAGACCATTCGTGCCATTTAGGTGTCGATTTTTTCCTGGCGAGCGATAGCGAGCCTGTAATTTAAGGGGAACCGGCCTTCGGCCGGGACATTTTTCTACCGAAAAATGTACAAATTTATCTTGTAAGGGGGTCAAGGGGGAGTAATTTTAAGCTTGATGGAAGTCTAGGGAATCAACTAAAAACCTCCCCTTAAGTAAGCCGTATCTGGAATGTGCAAGTTCCGTTATCAGCCGCAGAGTGTCCCACAGAAGTACACATGCCTCAATATTTGTATGCCAGCTTCACATTTGCTTCACATTTTGTTTGCTTGTTGCATGTATTAATTATTTTTCCAGTTTCCTCCCTAGACCTCCATCAACCTTTAAAACACATCCATTAGACTCTCCTTCATGATTAGTTTGTACATTTTTCGGTATGGTTCTTCCAAAATTACAGGCTCACTATCGTTCGCCGGGGAAAAAAATCGACACCTAAATAGCACGAAAGGTCTTAATATTGATAAGGAAATGGGGCGGAAGGTCTTAACATCGACATACTAATGGAGCAAGCATCTTAAAATCTGAAAACTAATGGGACTAAACATGAGGGAGAAGGGGGTCTAGAAAACCGCCCCATCTCCCCTTAATTGAACGAGGCGCACACACACACATATACACACACACACACACACACACACACACACACACACACACACACACACACACACACTCCCAGCCTGCACTATGATAGTCAGAAGGGACAGTACAGAAGTGGACAACAACATCTGGCCAATTTCTGGAGGCCCATTTATGATACAATGGTGAACAACTTTGATAAACTGAGCCGCACAAGGCGGGTGCGCTGAGAGGATATTGGGTTCTAGTCATGTGGTGATGGGCTGGTCTATCAGAGTGAGAACTGAGCGATCTCTGCCATACCCATAGCTTAATCTGACTGTTCCTTTTACTTATATATTTTCTAGATCTCAAGTGACGGCGTCTCTTCCGTGGATTGACCTCCCAATCTACCAAGATTGGAAGCCAAAGCGTCACATTTTTCCTTTGCCCCTCAACTTTCTCTTCATAATTGCTGAGGGACACAGGGCCCTGGGTGGGGATTTGGTTTCCCGGGCGTTTCCTCACCCTCCTCAGCTCCCCGCCATGGAGTGGTTTCGGTCACCCAGGCTTTATTGTGGTCGGCAGGGGGGGTTCTGTGGGGGTGCTCGGTTGTGGCCTTGGCCTTGCTCGGGGCCTTGGGGCTGTTCGGCCAGGCAGCTTGGGGAACAACAACAACAACTGAGCCGCACTAATTATTACTGGGATTCATTAAGGGGAGGTTTTTAGTTTGATCCCTAGACCTCCATCAAGCTTAAAATTACACCTAGACCCTTTTTCAAGATACATTTTTTTTCTTTTTTCGGTAGAGATATGTTCCGGCCGAAGGCCGGTTCCTCTTAAATTACAGGCTCGCTATCGCTCACCAGGAAAAATCGACACCTAAATGGCACGAAAACTCTTAAAATTGACAGAAATGGAACGAAAGCTCTTTAAATCGCCAAAGTAATTGCAGAAATTTTTGGTATTGCAACAACCCGCGTGATGTCAAAGTATCTGCACGTGGACTGGTGGTTTAGTGTCTGTGAACTGTTGATGAGGACACTTGGATTCACTGCACCGATAACAGTTTTACACACAGGGAAAATCCGGGGGATATTCTCTGACAGTGGGTAAATTTGTGGGACGTGAGGCGAGAGGGAGGATGTGTGAGAGAGAGAGAGAGAGAGAGAGAGAGATAGAGAGAGGTAGAGAGAGGGGTAAAGAGAGAGAGAGAGAGGTAGAGAGAGGGGTAAAAAGAGAGAGAGGTAGAGAGAGAGAGAGAGGTAAAGAGAGAGAGAGAGAGAGAGAAATAGGGGGGGGGGATAAGGGGAGAAAGAGACAATGAGTGAAAGTAGGAAAAGACAACGAAATTAATTAGGAAGAACAAACAAGGGAGAGAGAGAAAGATGAGAGAAAGGAGGAAGAGAGAGAAAGATGAGAGAAAGGAGGAAGAGAGAGAAAGATGAGAGAAAAGAGGAATGTGGGAGAAAGAGATGAGAGAGGATGATTGAGAGAAAGTGGGAATAGAGGATGATTGAGATAAAGGGGGTACGAAAGAGAATGATGAGAGAATGGAGAAATAATTAAATAACACCCCCTTCTTAACCCCTTGAAGCTCTGACGCGTTTTAGCAGTATATTTTGGCTATCGTTAGACTATTTTATGCAGCTTAGGAAGGATCTGTGGGTATTAAAAGGGTAAAGACTCTCTCAATCAACCCTCTGACTTCCATAATACCCTTCCTAATCTGAATAAAGTCTAATAATTACCAGAAAACAAAAAAGAAATGCGTTTTGGAGCTTGAAAGGGTTAACATTAATCATCAATTGTAAGCCCCAATGTACTTTAATAAACCAATAGAAGCATATGGTCCTCCCGGGATTCGAACTCGGGACACCACACCCATAAAATAAGCATCTAAACCATTACACTACCAAAACAGTTAAAGGCTAAGTACACGATCCCGATTAATATCCATTTTCGAATTCTGGATATCAATCTAATCATGTATTATGCCAGGTCAGCCAAAAGTCAGTCAGTCAGTCAGTAAGTCAGCAATTAGGTAGTCAGCATAGAGAGATTACGCAAGGGGTCAGGAGACAGCCAGGATCACTGTTATCCACTCCACACAACACCGCTCTACACTTTCATTTCGGCTATCTTAAGACGATTTTACTTAACTTAGAGTTGAATTTTCGTAGTCAAATGCATAGGTGAGATAGGTTTTAAGGGGAGGTTTTTAGTGTGTTTCCTAGACTTCCATCAAGCTTGAAATTACACTCCCTTGACCCCCTTTCAAGATAAATTTGTACATTTTTCGGTAGAAACATTTCCCGGCCGAAGGCCGGTTCCTCTTAAATTACAGGCTCGCTATCGCTCGCCAGGAAAAAAATAGACACCTAAATGGGACGAAAGGTCTTAAAAGTGACATAAATGGGGTGAAAGTTCTTAAAATCGCCAAACTAATGGGGCGAACGTCTTAAAACCTCAAAAGCAATAGGGCTAAACCTAAGGGAGAAAGGGGTAAAGAAAAAAATTCCTCAAGTGAAAATCTCCCCTTAAGCCATTTAATATCACAGACCTTTCCTAGGCTGAAGAAAATAGTTTGTAAGTAGCTAAAATACTGCGCATAACGTCGTCATGTGCAATACTGCGCATAACGTCGTCATGTGCTTGAAAGGGTTAATAATTAATACACGCCTATAGCCTACTCCAATGATGGCATTAAGGGACGATTTCCACTTGAGGGATTTTTTTCTGGATTTCTTTCGCCCTCATGTTTAGCCCCATTGCTTTTGAGATTTTAAGACGTTCACCCAATTAGTTTGGCAATTTTAAGAACTTTCGCCCCATTTCTGTCAATTTTAAGACCTTTCGTGTCATTAGGTATCGATTTGTTTACATGGCGAGCGAAAGCGAGCCTGTAATTCAACATTCTTGAAGATCTATATGTGGTAACCCAGGTTCGAATCCCGGGAGGATCACATGCTTTCATTAATTTCATTGGGAGGTGTTTGGTGCTGGGAGTGAAAATAATTAATCTATTATATTATTTGAGTTATTATAATGATAACTCTTATCTTGTTTAGGTTTGCCACAGATATGGATGAATTCATACTTATTATAGCTTGTGGCTGTACAAGGGAGTTATTTTATGAACTTTCAAACAAATATTGTCTTACCATATATCCTCAAAATAACAGTAATACCATGACAAACTTAAGGGGAGGTTTTTAGTTTGGTCTCTAGATATACATCAAGCTTAAGATTACACCCCCTTGAGCCCCTTTCAAGATAAATTTGTACATTTTTCGGTAGACAAATGTCCCGGCCGAAGGCCGGTTACTCTTAAGTTACAGGCTCGCTATCGCTCGCCAGGATAAAATAGACACCTAAATGGCACGAAAGGTCTTAAAAGTGACAGAATGGGGCGGAAAGTCTTAAAATCGCCAAACTAATGGGGCGAACGTCTTAAAATCTCAAATGCAATGGGGCTAGACATGAGGGAGAAAGGGGTCAAGAAAAAAAATATCTGAAGTGGAAATCTCCCCTTAAACCAAGAAGCAAACCCAACAACCAAAAGTACAGCTTTCACTTTCAAGGCAGTGTAACATACAGTATTGGCAGTTTCACGAGAGAGAGAGCATTCAGTTACATCCGCAAAAACAATTCGCAAAGTACAGCTTTCACTTTCAAGGCAGTGTAACATACAGTATTGGCAGTTTAGAGAGAGAGCATTCAGTTACATCCGCAAAAACAATGCGCAAAGTCATCGAGCGAAAGCCGAATATTATAATGTCCATTTTTACCGGTATATTGGACAAGGTAGGAGGCTCCATATTATTGTTTTGTGTGTGGCTCCACATTTGGTATTCAGGGGACAACATGGAATATGGAATATACATCATATATACCAGTATATATATATATATATATATATATATATATATATATATATATATATATATATATATATATATATATATACCGCACTTCTCGAACGAGTAGAATCCAAAGCGTTTCGCCTCAACAACTCACTTCCTCTTACTAGTTCCCTATAATCTCTTTCTACACGCCGCAATGTTGCATCTTTCACTCTTCTATCGCTATTACAACAATCGGTGTTCTTCAGAGCTCTCACAGTGTATGCCCCCTCCCTTGCGGCGAGTGCGAGGCACCCGCCTTTCAACACAGTCCCACTTCTCTGTCATACTATCCAAGCCAAGAATTGGCAAATTTTCACAATATTCCTTCTACTTAACCAGTGAACTCTGGAACTCTCTCCCTCAATCTATCTTTCCTTCATCCTATGACTTAAACTGCTTTAAAATTCGCGAGTCTAGGCATTTTGATCCCAACCACCCTTGCATTTGGCTCTCTGTCACTCTTTTTTTCTTTGGGGAAGACACTCGTCACTGGCAGCCTTCCTTTTGTCGTTTTCATAAAAAAAATAAATAAATAAATAAATAAATAAATAAATAAATACCCACAACACTATATTCCCATTACCTTTTCTATTATATTCTATATACTCAGGCCCAATCCCCACTTTTCTATTACCACCACCAATAATTACCACCACTATCACAATAACACTACCCCATTACCACCACCTTCCAACACAATTTACCATTACCACCACCAACATCTATCACTACTAGTCTGTTAACAGGAATGCTACTCCATTATCATCCCCACCAGTAACCCCCCCCCCCCCCCCCCCCCCCCCCACCCCCACCCCCTTCACTATTACCACTAAAATCACGTTATTTTTCTATAGGGCTTGTCCTGAATTCATTGTTTATAGTTTGTTTTTATAGTTTACCAGGTCAGGTCAGGTGAAGGTATTGAGGGATAAGCCTTTACAACGGCACCTCGTAGCTACTTTCTACTTTGTCCTATTATCTGAAGAGTGTAGAGAGAGAGTGTAGAGTTGGAGAGAGAGGAAGCTGTCTTAGTGGCTTTGCTATGTGTGTTTAGTCTGTCCTTGCTGCTCACCGGTCCATTCAGTCAAGCAGTGTTGCCATGTCGGGTGTGGTACTGGCGCAGGACCCGTCACTTGGCAACACTGCAACACACCCAGCCGATACCAGGAAAATTCGTGTCTTTCCCAATATCGGCCCACACAGGAAATTGACCCCTGAGAAGTACAGTACCTGTGGGTATTTTGGGGGGGTCTATTTATTTATGCATTCATATATTTTTTTTTAGTTTCCTCGCTAGACCTTCATCAAGCTTAAACAAAACACTCCCTAGACCCTCTTCAAGATAAATGTTTACATTTTGCGATTGAAAAATTGCTAAAATTACAGGCTTGCTATCGCTCACCAGGAAAAAATCGACACCTAAATGGCACGAAAAATCTTGATATTGATATATTAATGGGACGAAAGGTTTTCAAATTCACAAACTAATGGTGTGAACGTCTTAAAACCTGAAAACGAATGCGGATAAACACGAGGAAGAAGGGGGACCGGAAAAACCACCCATCTCCCCTTAACCGCTATTACTTCGCAACAGTTCAGCTTCTTTACATTCCTCCTACGCAAATACGTCAATAGTCTTCCTAAATACTGTTTAACGTATTCATTTTAAACATTATACTTGTTTGCATTGTACGTACGGTCGCGCTAATAAGTCATATCCCAGCTGTCATTACGTTTGGTTTACTCTGTGCTGTATTAATGTCTGTCAGATGTTGAATAGGGTGGGTAAGTGTAGGAACATGTTTGTATATTTCACTCGATATGAAGAAATGAAGCTTAGATATTGCTGATACCAATTATTGATCAAAACATACATGGTGCCGAGACATGACTTATTAGCGCGACTGTACATATTGATCTTATGCATGGATATATAATGTGTATGATTGAGGGTAGTTTCTTATGCAGGGGTTAAGGGGAGATCTCCACTTGAGGGATTTTTTTCTTGACTCCTTTCTCCCTCATGTTTAGCCCCATTGCTTTTGATATTATAAAACGTTTGCCCCATTAGTTTAACGATTTTAAGAACTTTCACCCCATATTAAGACCTTTCGTACAATTCAGGTGTCGATTTTATCCTGGCGAGCGATAGCGAGCCTGTAATTTAAGAGGAACCGGCCTTCGGCCGGGAAATTTTTCTACCGAAAAATGTACAAATTTATCTTGAAAGGGACTCGATGGGGTGTAATTTTAAGCTTGATTGAGGCCTAGGGAACAAACTAAATACCTCCCCTTAACCCCTTGAAGCTCTGACGCGTTTTATCAGTTTATTTGACGATCATTAGACGATTTGATGCAGCTTAGGAAGGATCTGTGGGTGTTAAAACGGTAAAGACTATCTCAATCAACCCTCCCTCCGACTTCCATATACCCTTCCTAATCTCAATCAACCCTCCGACTTCCATATACCCTTCCTAATCTCAATCAACCCTCCGACTTCCATATACCCTTCCTAATCTGAATACAATCGTCTAACAATTACTAGAAAACCGAAAAGAAATGCGTATTGGAGATTGAAAGGGTTAATTCACAGATACTTCCTAAGCTGCATAAAATCGTCTAATGATAGCCAAAATAAACTGCTAAAACGCGTCAGAGCTTCAAAGGGTTAAGATCATATACGCGCAGGTTTGTTGTCTATTCCAATGTGAAAATACCAAGAAATACAACGAGAGAAAAACAAAACCTCGCTCATCGTAAATTGCCGTCCAAACCTCTCGTGTGACACTCAGCCTGCCACACCGAAGGTCATGGTCACTATGGTTCACGGGGAGGGTCTGTTCGTTCACTGTTACTTCGTCCACAACACCAGCTATTGTCTATTCGCTGTAAGTAGGCGAGAAATCATGACCTCTAACCTCTGTAACCCCAAAACGACTAGAGTAATCAAGCTAATATTTATACTATTTGGGAAGAGTCAGTCAATTAATAGATGTGGAAATGTACAGCCCATTTGTTCTAACCCTTTTTTTATTTACAGAAGATAGAGGTCATGATTTTTCGCCTACTTACAGCGAATAGACTATAGCCTAATCTAACTATGGTTCACGGGTTGGGTCTGTTCGTTCACTGTCACTTCGTCCACAACACCACCTAGCTTCATCTAACTATGGTTCACGGGTTGGGTCTGTTCGCTCATTGTAACTTCGTCCACAACACCACCTAGCTTCATCTAACTATGGTTCACGGGTTGGGTCTGTTCGCTCATTGTAACTTCGTCCACAACACCACCACCTAGCTTCATCTAACTATGGTTCACGGGTTGGGTCTGTTCGTTCACCGTTACTACGTCCACACCACCACCTAGCCTCATCTAAGTTAGGGGGAGATGGGGCGTTTTTCTGATGCATTTTTCGGTAGAAGGCCGATTTCTCTTAAATTACAGGCTCGTTATCGCTCGCCAGGAAAAAATAAACACCTAAATGACACGAAAAGTCTAAATATTGACAAAGAGATGGGGCGAAAACTCTTAAAATCGCCTAACTAATGGGCCGAACGTCATAAAATCTGAAAACTTATGGGGCTAAACATGAAGAAGAAGGGGAGCCAGAAAAACGACCCATCTCCCCTTAAAGCAAACTTAGCCTAACCTTAAAAGACCTAACATAACCTAACGTAATCTTGGGACATTAAACTAAAGCCATTGTCTCTCTAGCGAAGGTATATGCCTATCCACCGAATCCGAAGTGTCAAAACAAAGCTCTGGTGGATGGACAGACTGGTAAGTGGGTGGATACACGGATTGGTGGATGAACGGATTGGTGGATGAACGGACTGGTGGATGAACGGACTGGTGGATGAACGGACTATCGGATAAACGGACTATTGAATAAACGGACTATCGGATGAACGGACTGTCGGATGAACGGACTATCGGATGAACAGACTGACGGATGAATAGACTAGAAGATGAACGGACTAGCGAATAAACGGACCAGCGGATGAACGGCCAGGTGAACGAAAGAACCTGTGAACGTAACTCCAAGCGACGTTCTCCTCCCTCTGTTGCCCGCTCAAGAATTTCCTTAAGCGGCCCCGAGCGTTGACCTCTCTCTCTCTCTCTCTTGTTGTATACACTTACATTTTGTTACACTTTGTTGTATTCCGTCCGTTAGTGACACAGTTGAGCTGGGGCTCCACTGCAACCAGGCAGCTCCCTTTCTTCCACTCTCCACTCTACTACTCTACTCTACTCTCCACTCCACTCTCCTATCTATCTATCTATCTATCTATCTATCTATCTATCAATCTATTTTTTATATCTCTATCTATCTATCTATCTATCTATCTCTTTTCTTTTGTTCTTGTTTTTCTTTGTGTTTTTTCTTTTGTTTCTCTCTCTCTCACTCACTCTCTCTCTCTAATATTCGACCATCACTGACATTTCAAGCCAAGATTATTTCATATACAACTATAGGGTTAGATGCAATCGTGTTCACGTTTAAGATTCGTTATATCTGTTACAATATTCCAACTAAATTTGCTAAAGGAAGACCATATTAATCTATATATTTTAAAATTATATTCTTTCTTTGCAATCTATGTAAGAAATCTACCAGTGTGTCACTTGCAATGCACCGTCATGTCTTTAAGGGGAGATTTCCACTTGAGGGATTTTTTTCTTAACCCCTTTCTCCCTCATGTCTAGCCCCATTGCTTTTGAGATTTTAAGAAGTTTGCCCCATTAGTTTGGTGATTTTAAGAATTTCCGCCCCATTCTGTCAATTTTAAGACCTTTCGTGCCATTTAGGTGTCGATTTTATCCTGGCGAGCGATAGCGAGCCTGTAATTTAAGAGTAACCGGCAAATTTTTCTACCGAAAAATTTACAAATTTACCCTGAAAGGGGGTCAAAGGGGTAAAATGTTAAGATTGCTGGAGGAGTAGGAAACAAACTAAAAACCTCCCCTTAAGGGGAGATTTCCACTTGAGTGATTTTAAGATGTTCGCCCCATTAGTTTGGCGATTTTAAGAACTTTCACCCCATTTATGTCACTTTTAAGACCTTTCGTGCCAATAGGGTTGATAGCCTATGAAGTCCTATTTTAACTAACTAAAGCCAGACATTTAATAATCTATTTTATGTCTCGGGCTATTTCTTCTGCGTATATTCTGTTTCCTAGTTTATATTTCTCTGTTTGGTTAGTTAGTTAGTTTGAATAGGACTTCACAGGCTATCAACCCTTGTGGATTGTTAAAGCCAGCACACTGTAAGTCAAGAATAGCGTCAGGACTGGAGACCCCTTTTCGAGAACCCCAGTCCCTTGCTGTTTGGTGTCTGTTCTGCCATTTCCTCGTTCAACTCTGTCTATTCTGTCTCAAATATTCCTGTCTCATCCACCCTGCCTCACCCACTTCCGTCTCACCTGCGTCCGTCCCACCTGTCATTCCTACATCTGTCCTCGTGAATCAGTCTGCTTTGATCTTCACACCTGCTTCCTGCCTTTCCTCTTGCAAATGTGTTGCTTTATCCATGTTTGCAAGTGCTGGTACTTTGAGTACCAGCGACGTGTTATATTTTATTCTGGCTATATTTAACGATATTATGCAGCTTAGGAAGGATCTGTGGTAGCTAAAAGGGTTAAGTGATAGTGTGTGGCCTTTTCATGGTTAAAGGTCCTTCCGAAGCTTAATGTAATCATCTAATAGTTGCCAGGATAAAATGAAAAGGACGTCATCGTTACTGTACGAGTTAAGCAAAGAACATCAAACTAATGGTATTTGTTTGCACATACAAATTAAATTAGGCATGTTCTTGTGATCATGCATCATGCACTTCGCCATTCATTTGTTTCCTTATTTGGTCTTGAGTGTATGCATATATCCTTATGTCAGTTTTTGGCATTCCTCTCCGATATGGGAGTAAAGGATAATTGTAATGGCAGAGATTTCCGAGGAAAAAAAGGCTAGGTTATGTGCAACGCGTATTTTAGATCATATCGCAGAAATGATTACTAAATACCTATCGATGCTTCCAGGTTTCCAAAGACAAGGCGTAATCTATAGGCTACTGTGCTAATTAGTTGGTTAGTTAGTTAAAATAGGACTTCAGAGGCTATCAACCCTTCTGGATTATTAAGCCAGCACACTGGAAGTCAAGAATAGCATCAGGACTGGAGCCTCTTTTCGAGAGCTCCAGTCCCTTGTGCCAAATAATAATAGTCGTCAATTATATATCATGAAAATGAACCCCTAAAAGTAAAACACATGTAGAATAATAAATATGCACCATATGAGTAGAAGTAGCCTATAGTATAGTCTAGGTTTATACATCGTGGCCTATTCCATTCCGAACTGAATTTTATCTTATCATTAATTATATTATTTGCTTAATGTTTTCAATTCAGAGGAGGAAACTAGTTTGTTGCGGACTTTTATATTTTGAAATGTGTACATTGCTAAGATCTGATAACATTTACACAATAAACAAGTTAAGGTTAAACAGATTCTTCACATGATTCGAGGCCAGCTCCCCCTGCTTCGTCGCATTATTAGGGGAGATTTCCACCTGGAGGATTTTTTTCTGAACCCCTTTCTCCCTCATGTTTAGCCCCATTGCTTTTGAGATTTTAAGACGTTCGCCCCATTAGTTTGGTGATTTTAAGAACCCTCGCCCCATTTCTGTCAATTTTAAGACCATACGTGCCATTCAGGTGTCTATTTTTTTCTGGCGAGCGATAGCGAGCCTGTAATTTAAGGGGAATCGGCCTTCGGCCGGGACATTTTTCTACTGAAAAATGTACAAATTTATCTTGAAGGGGGTCTAGGGGGAGTAATTTTAAGTTTGATGGAAGTCTAGGGAATCAACTAAAAACCTCCCCTTAAACATGATGGGACAGGTGTTGCGTTTTCTCATTGAATAAAGGTTAAGGAACTGAGTTTTCATTTTTAAAAGATGACGTAGATTTTGCTGACATTATTGTCTAGTTTCATTATTGAGAAGGGTTTCACTGTGGTAAGTTTGACAATATGGCTATAAGGCTCTGTGAGAAGGGCGCTTGGCGAACAAGGAATAGGAACTGAGTGTTAATTTATGAAAGAAAACTTAATACTACCCAGTTACTTAGGGATTGCAGATTATTTCTACTTATTTCGTCGAGCTTGACTAAGGAAATATCTAAGCATATCGACTTAGACTGTAAACACCTAATTGCGACCTTGGCATAAACAAAGCAGTAGAGATAATACCCAGTTAGCTATTTGTGTCAAGGTTGAGCATTGCCAGAGAACCGTAACACACACCACAACTACCTGCCCCACTTCTCACTCGTAAGCCATCATAGCAAGGTTTATAGGGAGCCGTTTCCTTCCCAACAACAACACCGAGAATATTACAAAAACTAGAGTAAATAAACACATAGAACAGTACTGTACTGTACCTCCACTGATCATTATCATCATCTCTGACGTCACCCTCGCCTTGACTTAAATCACCCCGACCGAGCAGTACTGTACTCTACCACCACCGATCATCATCATCAGCATCATCAACATCTCTAACCTCCCCCCCAACTTCACTTAAATCACCCTGACTTTAAAAGATGACGACAAACTATCTCTAAACAATATAAAATCCACCTTTACTATCTCTCCTAACTCCTATTATACTAACAACTTTTCTTTTCACCCCTCTTAAAACGCCTGTGCAGTAATCTGGAGACACTGCAACTCTCCAAGCAAACTGCACATTTAAACAATAAGAAGAAGAGAGTAAATAAATATAAAATAGAAAGGGAGGTGTGGAAGGACTTTGAAGTGCCAAGAATAATGTACGGGATGGATGTGAGAGGGAGTAGCCTACATGGGGAGAAATTAAGAGACTGGAGGCGGGACAAAATAAAATAGGAAGAATAGGAGCAAAAAGGTGGACAGCGACTGAAGCAGTGAGAGGGGAGATGGGGTGGAGTACGTTTGAGGAAAGAGTGGAGAAGGCAAAGTTGAGATATCAGATAGGTGGCCAAGGAGAGAGTATGAATGGGGTTAAGGGAAGAGTAGATGGGCAAAAGCGTGTCGGAGAAAACTGAATAAAATAAGAGTGAAACAAAGAAGGGTAGGGGAGGAGTGGAGAGAGTGGAGAGTGGAGGAGTGGAGAGCCTAGAGATAAATGCAGGATTAGGTCGGGGAAGGAAGTTGGAGAAGGAGATATGAACGAGAAGGGAAGTAGTGTAATGAGAGGGGAGTGTGTTCTACTCCATCTACTTGCGGTCCGGTGGGGTTTATTGGATCGAGCAGAGAGGGGCGTTAGACAATTCTGGCGGGAATTCGGTGACACTGCGGCACTGCCTAACTTGTTCCATCAATTCGGAAGCAGGTGTGTATTTACAGAAGTTGTTGAGATTTTTGGGTTGGTTTCGTATCAGAGGTTATAACAAGGTAGGGAATGAAGCATTGACATTGAGTGGTGGTATGTTTTGTTGACAGGAGTCTGGTTGTGGGTGGAGGGAAGAATTTAGTTGAATTTGCAGCAGTGTCCAGTGTGCTAGCCTAGCTGCCAGGGCATCATCAGAGCTGGATGGCACCTAGCCTAGCTGGTTGTGGAGGTTGACCTGAACTGTGGAGAGGTGTAAAAGAACCAAGGTCCAAGGAGCAGTCAACGGGTATAGCAAGTGACAACCGGCTGGAAGAGGTTGTATTCGGGTGGGACTAGACAGAGGGCCCAGAGGGGGGGCCCAGAGGGGGGGCCCAGAGGGTAGGCTAGGCCTACTGTGAGCTGCCAGGTTTTTATTCTTGCAACTTTCTTGGGACTCAGTGAGTGACTGGTGTGGTGGTTTTGGGACAGAAATATTTATCTACAGTGAATATGATATGGTAACCCCGTATAAATAATGACAGTAATGGTTTATGGCTAGGCTATATGGTAAGTCCTTGGTTATAGGCTTATAGCCTACTGGTATAGTTTGAATTTCTGATAAGTCTGATTAAGAGGTGATCATTTTCCCAGTGTTATTATTTTTACTACTGCTATTTTTATTATCGTTACTACTGTTTTTTCTATTGTTTCTATTTGTTTTGCCTTTCATATGATTATTATGTTATAGGACCTAGGCCTAGCCTGGTGTGGTGGTGGTAGCGGCTAAAGCAAAGTTTATTTATTGCTAATATTATATAATAATAACCCTGTGTCCCTGTATGATGATAATGTTATGTCACTGTTTATAGGCAATCCTGGTACGGTACGGTACTGATTTAGAGGTTATTTCTTCACATTGTTAATATTTCTTTATTTTTCACCATTGTTTCCACCACTATGATTCTACAATTATTTTTAGTATGATGCCAATGTACAGTCTGCCTACTGTAACTATTCTCATAAATTAGTATATAATAATTATTCTGTGAATTTATTGTTTTTATAACCTAAGCAGGAGTTTGTTGTCAATAAGGGGAGGGTGCGGTCAGGGGAGCTCTGCTATTTGGGGACCAATAATCTTTCCATCTTATTACAGTAGGAAGACAGGAATGGAAAAAAAATATGAACAAGAAAAGTACACTGGTAAGATAGAAGCAAGGGAAGACAGAAAAGAGGAGTTCTACGACGGAAGTTGGGGAGCTGAACTATTATTTAAGGTTAGGGCAGGGACATTGGAGACGAATAGAAGAAAATGGAGGTGGAATGGGGGAGTGAAAGAGTGTCTGAAGGGAAGGCGTTGAATGTAGCTCTAAAACATGACGTCACTCACCATCTGCGCTGCTGCGCATGCGTGAGAATCTAGGCCCCCTTGGCCCCGCCCCTCACCTCCGTTGCGTTTAAGTATACCCTTCAAACCGTTACACTCAGATCTCTCCATAGCTCACTCGGTAGAACGCCCGACCGTCACTGAGGAAACAAGCGATCGATCCCACTCGTATTTGGTATATTGTTTATTTTTGTATTTCGTTATATTTGTTATTTTGGTTATTTTTTTTATATTTTAGGGTTAGGTTAGGTTAGGTTAATCTAATCTAATCCAATCCAATATAATAGTTGTACATTTGAGATGCGGGGCCTAGATTCTCACGCATGCGCAGATGGTGAGTGACGTCATGTTTTAGAGCTACATTCAACGCCTCCCGTCTGAAGTGCATGGTGGGAGGGATGAGAGTGGAGGAGACGATATAACATAATATGATAGAGTGCCAGTGGTATGACAAGGAGAGAGATGGATTGGAAGAAGAGCTTAAACAGTTAGTGGGGGAGAGGGAATGGGAAGAGCAGAAAGATGAGGAGGAGGATGGAGTAAAGTTTGTAATTAGGTCTCGGGACAGAAGAGGGGGTCGACGAGGAATTGGAGAAAAAAATGAAGATGGTGAAAAGCTTCATGGAGCAGGTGTGGCGGAAGAGAAGGGTAGAGCGATGGAGGAAAGAGATAAGAGAGGAGGTGTAGAGAAGGGGGTACAAATAGTAGGTCTAAGGAGATTAGAACACTATTGGGAGGAGGAGAAGTTAGACAGGCTAAAGTTAACGAAAGGGGAGAAGGTGAGAAGCCGCTAACTAGGCAAGCCGTTCTGCAAAGCGAGGGCAGCGTCACAGCGACTCAGAGTCTCCGTCGAAGAAGAAGAAGCGACTTCTTTCGTTTGCAGCCTGAGGTCCTCTTGCTCCTGGCCTAGTGTTTTTTAATGTGTTTGTGACTACTGTATTGTGTTTGCGACTCGGTGACTATAGTGTTCCGCTTGCGATTACCCCCCCCCCCCATGGGCATGGCCACAACAGAACTTGAATACGCCTACTGACTGTACTCTCTTTACGAAGCAACCTTCACCCCATCTACAAAAATGGTAATGAACTGCAGTGTAGCCTAGAGTCAGACAGTCTTGCGAGTGTGGGAAAATATTTCCGAAACTAGCCTACCACTAATTTTCCCATGGTTTTTCTTTTTGGTTTTAGGTAGGCCTAGTTTTCATCATTAGGCCTAGGCTAGGCTATACAGTAGTTGAACTTGAAAAGTTGAAATTAGGCTAGGCTAGTTAAAATCCCCAGATTTGTTTTCTCTCCATTAGGCCTATCCAACGATCTTAAAACACTCAGATGTAGGCTAGGTTGTCATTTTCAGAGTAGCCTAAACAAACTATTATTTTTTGCCTTGGGATACAGGATGGGTTGAGGGGCCCTCACAGACTCACCCCCCATGAGTCCATGACTTAATGAAATCCTCATCTATTTTGCTAGTAAGGGGCGTAACCCTTCCAGCCCGGCTGTCCTTTTATAAGGACACCGCGGCAGATGGGCAAGATCCCGGTTGTCCTTATAACAGGCAGTAAGCTTGAAAGCCTATTCAGCTTGGTCTGAACGCTGTGTGTCCGACACATGTAAACAAAGCTGGTCATTGCATCACCGCACCTCCGAGAACAAGAAGGATACGTCGGATCAATGTTGTTGTATGGTATGACGAAATTAGTGTCTGAAAAGCTCCGATATTGTCAACATTGCGGCAAAATTCGCTCCACGGAAATCGTCATCACAACTGATTCAACTGAACCAGTTGACTTAGGCTACAGAGCTCTACTCAATGCCAGTCTACAGATTGGAAACCGCACTACGTTTAGAGATGCGTGGGAAATTTCTAGCAGTTAAAATAACAAAGATACGGTAGCCTAGGCCTAGACGTTTTTCGGCCAAATCGCCCGGGTACCCCACACTGTCCTTAGGAGGGCGAGCCCGGGCGGGAAGGGTTAATACGAGTTTAACCGCCGTGAATAGGGAGAGTTTTTTTGGTAGAATGTAGAGTTCGGGCGTACCGCCAGCCTTGTTTACACTACGCGGAGCGGCATGCCGGCGTCGGACGCTTGCCATCATGTTCCCGTCTATTTGGACTGCGGATACAATAATATGTTGAGGGGGGAGGACCACCCTCAGTCACCAGGCTCACCCATCACCCCCCTCCCCCACCACATGACATAGGCTATGGTCATCATCATATATATTGCCAGCAGGGGGCAAATAGATGCGAACTTAACCATGGCGATCGACAAATGTAAACATGACAGCAGCGCCGCAGCGGAGGTGGTTTCAGACGCTTGCAATCATGTTCCCGCCTATTTTGAATGCCAATGGATACAATAATATGTAAAGACCCCCTCACCCCCCCCCCCATGAAATATTGTCATCATATATATTGCCAGCAGGGAGCAAATAACCAAATAGACGCGAAGTTAACCGGTAAACATGACAATCGTAGTACCGTACGCCCGGAATCTACATCCATCCCGTTTTTTGTTTTTACAATGCTTTATACACTAGTCTATACAGTGCACATAAAATTAATTTCCGGTGGTTGAAACAAATTAATTAGGATCTTTCGGACATCCTTATTCCATAATAATAGGAGCTGTCGTAGTCTAGCAGGCTAAGGCTCTACGCACTATGTTGGTGACGACTAGCCGCGTGGGTTCGAATTTCGGCTAGGCTATGCTACGACAGTTTCCAGTGTTATATAGCCTTCGTCGCTTAGTGCTGTGAATTCATTACAGTTGGGGATTTTCCCCAGAGGAAATTAATTCATAAGGTTATTCAACCTTATTCCATAATGGCCTTCAAAATTTGAGAAAAAAATGGTGGTAGTTTTGGTAAAAAGTACCCAAGTGTGCGCGCGGACCGACGTATAGAAGCATAGGCTAGAAAACATTTAGCCTATGTTGTTACCTTTAAAAATGTGTTGGCCTAGAAAGCCAAGTACTGTACTGAGTGTACACACAAATACTTACGGTATGCACCCGTGCAATTTTACTTTACCAGCGTGCACTTCACAGGTACCACCACAGACTTTTTAGCCTAGAGTTATTTTAGGTTTCCACACATTCATCAACAAGCTACACCCTTTTCTGATCTGGTACTAGTAATAATAACTATCTAATAATGTTTTTGGTACCATTCAAGACAACTAGAGCAGCCTTATTTACCAAGTTTTCTTTATATATTTTTCAAGGAATATAGTATTTTATTGTTGTTTTTCATGGTTTGAGTGGAGGATTTGCATTAACTAAACCATTATCCATCAATCTGAAGATACTGCGTCAAATGGCGCCATTCATTGGGTGAATCGTGCTTTTACAGTAGATAAGGGAAATTGTGGGGTAAATTGGATACACATGGGTTCACTCCCCCTTTAATTTTTTTCATCCTCATATACAGTATGTTGATCTGTAAGGGGGCAAAAACAGGTTGCCGGTACTTTAAGAACATAAGAAAATGGGAGTCTGCAGAAAGCCGATTGGCCTAAGCAAGGCAGATCCCTGTCCCACACAACCCCAGTTCAATTACAAAGCCCAATTATAGGCTCAACACTCTAATACCCTGAGGATCATCTTACCAAAACGGTTAGAGATTAACGCAGGATTATGGGGGTATGCAGAGTGCTGATTGGCCCAACCCGGCTGATCCCCCTTCACACCCAACCCTTCTCGTCCATATGCTTATCCAATTTTATCTTAAAGCTCCCTACCGTTTTAGACCCCACTATAGCACTTGGTAGTCCATTCCACTCATCTACAACTCTGTTACCAAACCAATATTTGCCTATATCTTTTCTGAAACTAAATTTATCTAATTTGAAACCATTGGTACGAGTTCTTTCGCTATCACTGAGCTTTAGTACATTTGTCATGTCCCCTTTGTTAATCCCACTAACCCACTTGAACACCTCTATCATATCCCCTCTAACTCTGCGTCTCTCTAACGAATGTAAACCTAATTTCTTCAACCTTTCTTCATACGAAAGATTTCTAATATTATGGATCATTTTTGTCATTCTACGCTGTACTCTCTCCAATGAATCTATGTCCATTCTGTAATAAGGACACCAAAATTGGACAGCATAATCCATATGGGGTCTCACTAATGACAAGTAAAGTTTTAAGATAACATCAGCAGTTCTGTTACTCACACTCCTAGAGATGAACCCGAGAATCCTGTTTGCCTTATTACGAACGCTTATACACTGTTTTCTAGGCTTCAAATCATTGCTAACAAACACACCTAGATCTTTCTCACAGTCTGAATTTTCTAATTCTAAATTAGCTAGTTTATATTTAACATTTGTATGCATCTTCCCTATCTTTAATACCTTGCATTTGTCAATGTTAAACTTCATCTGCCAATTTACTGATTTACTGCCAATACTTTGATTTGGTAACGGTCGCGCCATTTATTGAGTGAATCGTGCGCTGCCTCCTACAAAACAAGGAGGTCAAGTCAGCGGAATGCTTTGATTACATTCGGATGATTTGGGACATTGATTATTTTTGGTGTTGTTTTTTGGTGAAATTAGTTTTTTTCAAGTTGTTGATAAATAAATTTGGCAAGAATGTAGTTACCGGGTGTACCGCCCGTCTTGTTTACACTATGCGGACACTCACCATCATGTTCCCGTCTATTTTGACTGCCTTTGGATACAAAAATACAATACCCTAACCAAACAACCTAACCTAGTATTATAGATTTATAAGTATTTATAGATGATTTATGTTGTATGTCGGTAGTGGTACACTCGGTAACTACCGGTACATCCTTCCCCTAAATTCCTCCATGCTGACTATAGGCTAATGAGAAAAATATGGCGAGTTTATAGGTCCCTATTTCCCCTAATAAATTGTTTCTAATAGAGCGGCGCAAGACGTCTTTAATGATTTCAAGCTTTTAATGTGGTTTTCGACGAGAGTAAAACTGCACGTTTGGGCCAAAAATCGGGAGTTTGCCACCTCTTCCGATCGTCAGTTTGTTGACATGACTCCCGAAGCTAGTTACGTTTGCTGTTTTTTTTTTACTTCTACTGGCAATACAGTATATATGATGACAATAAGTCTAGAGAGGGTGAGTTTTTTTTTTACTGTATCCCACGGCCTAAATTTTAATTCAACCGCCAGAGTGGGAAATAGATTAGATACCGGTACTTGAAAGTAGCCTGCTGACCTCGAGCGTAATGTAAACAAAGTGATTGACGTTACTCCTATGAACGCAACTCTTCCACTGAGTTATCTTGGCAAGAATGTTAAGTGCGGGCGTACCGCCAGCCTTGTTTACACTACGCGTAGTGGCGTCGGACCTTTCCCATCATGTTCCCGTCTATTTTTACTGCCTTTGGATATAAAAATCATTAACCTAACCTAACCTAACCTAGTGTTCATGTAGTAATGACAGGGGGCAAATAGCAGAAAATATAGCGTCGAAATAGACGGGAACGTAACTGCGAGCCCACATGACGACCGTACGCCCGATCACTACATCCATCCCGTTATCTTTATATTTAGTCTATTACAGTATTATTAATATTAGTGTGTTCCATTTACTTTTTCGGTGTTCCGTATACCGGTACCGGTACCAAAAAAGGTGTAGCTTGGTGATGGATGCGTGGAAACCTAATAAACGTCTTGAATAAGTCCATGGTGGTATCTGTAAAGTGCGCTCTACTAAAGTAAAATCGCACAAAATTTAGCTTTAATTTTTGGACCTACAGAGGTTTGCGCACGGGTAGCATGATGATCGGGGGTTATACGGGGAGAGAGTTAATGGGAAGGATTTTGATTTTTTTTAAATTTTAGTGGGAAGGATGTAGTAATACAGTACGGTAGTATCCAAGCGTACGGGCGTCTTGTTTATGTAAGTACCGGTAATATGCTCGCGGTTACGCTCCGGTCTATTTTGAGTGTTTTGCCCCCTGCTGGCAATATATATGATGATAAGTCATGGGGGGGGGGGGAAGCCCCCTCAACCTATTATTATATCCCACGGTAGTCAACATAGACGGGAACGTGATCGCGAGCATACAAATAATGTAAACAAACTTAGCAATACGCCCGAATATTACATCCTTGCCGTTTTAGTAAGAGATTGTGCAAATTAATTAGCGAACATGCACATATGGTGTTTATCTTCATTACAGGAGTTTGGATGACAAATTATGCAGATCGTATTGTAATAATTTATGTAGCCTATATAGTCATTATTGTTATATTTGTAGATGATCTGCCACCAGAGCCTAACCAGGAACTAATCTGCCCGAAGTGATATCTGTAAGTACAGTACTGTATACTTGTAAGCATATTGAATGGTACGTTAGATCGTCTTGGATATCTAGGCGAATGTAACTTAATTTAGAATAAAACTAATGCAGTAATGTGAACAACTAGGTAGCATGAAGAGGCTAGCAGTAGATTTACAATTATAGTCACCGCAGTTCAGATTAATACCAAAAATATGGTACGGTACATTTTGACACCCATGTGTTTTGGCATTCATTGTATTATTTTTTTTATAGACCTAAATGTATTATTTTTATTATTATTATTTTATTTTATTATTATAGTTTTTTTAAACATTGTTAGTCTAGGGCCAACCACATACGGGACCCATCGTTTTTTTATGAGGGGGCCAGAGCCCCCCCTCAACCTATTATTGTATCCCACGGCCATTATGGTTATGCTAATGCAAATTCTCCATTCACTGAATGATCAACAACAATAATACTATTTTCCTTGTAAAAAGAAAAATCTCGGTAAGTAAGCCGGCACAACTGATCTTAAGTGGTACGGTACTGACAAATATTGGATACCCGGTACCTATAGGCTAGGCAGCGCACTGAGGTTAGTTACTTGTTTACTTTTTACTCTTTCCTCCTTGTTGGAACTGCATATTAATAAGTAAAAAGTAACTTACTTTTTAACCCGGCAGCTGCCGGAAAACCCATAAGAGATTTTACTGGGGGGCTGCGCAAAGACTCGTAAGAACCTAAGCCTAAAAAAAAAAATTTAAAACGCCCCAGTGGCACTAAAAAAAAAAGAAATTTGTGTTTAGGTGAGATAATTTCCCTCCATTACTTTCTACCACTCCTACACATGTGTCCTCTCTCCCCCCCCCCCTCCTCAATTATCAGGTATTTTCTCTATTATTCCAGATATTTATCGAGTATTTTCGTGGGAGGAGGGTGGAGGAGTGTAACTCTGACCCTCCAAGCCAGTCCGAGTCCACTCCTAGTCTCTCATTGCCATGTGAGACACGAGAGAGGGAGGGTGTGCCTGTCTCGCCGGTCTGGGCCAGATTACGACCGCGGGGCTAAAATATACAATTTTCACCAGCCAATTGCTGTTACCACTTGTTTTATTGCTTTCCCATGTTCTATCTATATCTATCTATTGCCTGACGCCGTGATCCCCGAAGGGGTGGCCACGAACGAACCGCCCCCATGCACCTCTGTCCCCAGTCAGTCGACGCCCCTCCCCCCAACCAGCACCGCCTTCGTTCATGTAGTTCCTCACTCAATCCTTCCACCTCATATTCGGTCTACCTCTCCCTCTCTGTCCCTCCACCTCGCTCTCGTACACCCTCTTAGTCATTCTCTCGCTTTCCATACGTTCCATATGGCGAACCATCTCATGTTCCTTTTCACACTTTCCAGCACATCTACCTCCACACCACACCTCCTTCTTACTTCCTCATTAGTCTGTCTATCCCTCCATGTAACTGCACGCACTCCTTAAGTAATTCATTTCCACTGCTCTCACTCTTGGTCTGAGTCTCTCAATCAACGTCCATGCTTCGCTTCCGTAAGTCAGTGTCGGGATTACCACACTGTCATGCAAGGACTTCTTCACTTCCATACTGACCACCCTATTTCTTGTTACTGCTTTTAGCGTTCCTACAACCCTCTTCCCCTGTTGTACCTTCTCCCGCACCTCTTCATCCATAGTCCCATCTTTACTCAACACACTGCCCAGATACTTAAAAGAGTTGACGATCTCCATAGCCTGACCGTTCATCTTCACCTCACACTCTGTGACTTCACCCCTTTCGAAGACCATAACCTTGCTCTTCCCCGTATTTACCTTCAAATTCCGTTTTTCGCACACTGTTGCAAACTCATTTACCAGACCCTGCAACTCCCATTCATTATCACTCATCAGAACTGTATCATCCGCAAACAGCAGTATAGGTAGCTTCCACTCAATTCCCTCCCTTTTCAGCGATACACCAACATCCACTGCTCTTGATAGTATTTCTTATTCCCATATTTCATTCCCATGTTCATATGTTCATATTAAGAGTAAAATAGGCACATATGGATAGTATTAATTATATACAGTAAAAGTCCGTTAATCCGACGACCGATGATTCGAATCTCCCAATAGTCCGAATTTTTCAATTTGAGGCCAAATCCGAATTCACCCGATGGTCCGAATTTCAAGAAGTCCCAAAGTCCCCTTTTTGAGGCATTAGGCCACTCAAATGACACATAATGGAGCACACACATATCATATGTTCATGAATTCACTTTAAAAGTTTACCATTGTCATTGTAGCCTATTATCTACTTCAAAACATTCAGATTAATGGTCAAAGGAAGCTACTGATATAATCGTAAACACCTTCGTCTTCTTCTTCTTCCACATCGTCTGCTAGAGAGTTTGTTTTGCTCTTGAACGCATCCTTGGGACGCTCCGATGCGCTACTGGCTTGCACTGCATTTTTCTGCAAGCGCATTCAGTCTTGAGCTTGAAAAAGCACCTTTCAAAGAAGTCCCAAAGTCCCCTTTTTGAGGCATTAGGCCACTCAAATGACACATAATGGAGCACACACATATCATATGTTCATGAATTCACTTTAAAAGTTTACCATTGTCATTGTAGCCTATTATCTACTTCAAAAAAATTCAGATTAATGGTCAAAGGAAGCTACTGATATAATCGTAAACACCTTCGTCTTCTTCTTCTTCCACATCGTCTGCTAGAGAGTTTGTTTTGCTCTTGAACGCATCCTTGGGACGCTCCGATGCGCTACTGGCTTGCACCGCATTTTCTGCAAGCGCATTCAGTCTTGAGCTTGAAAACGCACCTTTCAAGAAGTCCCAAAGTCCCCTTTTTGAGGCTTTAGGCCACTCAAATGACACATAATGGAGCACACACATATCATATGTTCATGAATTCACTTTAAAAGTTTACCATTGTCATTGTAGCCTATTATCTACTTCAAAACATTCAGATTAATGGTCAAAGGAAGCTACTGATATAATCGTAAACACCTTCATCTTCTTCTTCTTCCACATCGTCTGCTAGAGAGTTTGTTTTGCTCTTGAACGCATCCTTGGGACGCTCCGATGCGCTACTGGCTTGCACCGCATTTTCTGCAAGCGCATTCAGTCTTGAGCTTGAAAACGCACCTTTGGACGTATTAGTCTTGAGCTTGAAATCTCACCTCTTGATGTTCCGATACGCTACTATGTATAGTTCAGTGATCGGAGCATCCCTAGGGTGCTTTCAAGACAACAAGACAAGGGTGCTTTCAATACAATATAATATAACAGAGCACGTCACAAAAGGAAAATCACAAAAGGAAAATTACAAGAACCTCTCAGGGAAGTGCCGTTGTTAAGGCATTACTTCCCGAACCACATCTGATCTTCAAGAGCAAGACAAACTTGCTAGTAGACGGAAGAAGAAGAAGACGTTTATATCAGCAGATTCCTTTGACCATTAATCTGAATGTTTTGAAGTAGTTAATAGGCTACAATGACAATGGTAAACTTTTGAAGTGATTTCATGAACATATGATATGTGTGTGTGCACCATTGTGTCATTTGGGTGGCCTAATGTCTCAATGTTTTCGTCATACACAGGTTCATAGGGGTAAAGTACGATAATCCGAAAAATCCACTAATCCGAACGAGAGCCGGTCCGCTGCCCTTCGGATTAACGGAAGTTTACTGTATATGGAAAATTAAATTTTTTAGTGAGGAATGAATTAGAATACCTTCGCATGGGGGTATGGTGTATACTACAGGGGCTTAGCACTTTGCGAGTTAAGTATTCACTGTTAGAATCCAATTCAGTGAACCCTCGGTAATTCGGACTCTTTTAACCCGGGAACTGCGGGGAGACTCTTAAGAGTTCCCCCGGCGGACTGCGGGGAGACTCTTAAGAGTCAGAGAAAAAAAAATCAACTTTTGACATCGAATTTTTTGTTTATTTTTGATTTTTGATTTTTTTTGGCCCCTGGGCCATGCAAAATCTCAGTCCTCTACCTCCCCTCCTTCCCCACTTTCCTCCTCTCCTTCAGTTATCACCTATTTTCCCTGTTATTCCCTTATTCTGAGGTATATTTTCGTGCTAACATTAGAAATCCGGTTACAGGGTGTGGTCATCACTGATAGCAAGCGAATGCAAGAGAGAGAGAGCGAGAGTATCGATCGACTGTGTCTCAGTGGCCTTGGGGGAAATTGGCGGGAAAGCAGCTTGCCTCACCCATACATTATACAACTCGCGGGCTATATCTCCGATTTTGACCATCCAAACGCTTTTTTCACTCATTTTATTGTTGTTTCAGGTTAATACCTTTATAATCAACCCATAATAGGCGCATATGGATAAGTATTAATGCTATTAATGGTACAATGAATATTTTAGTGACGGAAACACCTCAAATACGTCAGCACAGGGGGACGTTTCCAATTACCCCCATGCGCACTTGTTAGGGTAACTCGGAAACCCGTACTTCTTGGAATGGCATCGGCCTCTCAGACAGGTCCACGTATAATACGTCGTATATCTATGCAAATATCAGAGTTTGACTGGTTTACAGTGTTATAATCTACACCATTCACAAGACAACAGTGAATGCTACCCTTCACCTCTGCTTTACCCAATTTCACACATGTACTGTACTGTATGTATGTAATCTGGCACTTACCCCATTTTTCTGTTTTTTTTTTGGGAGGGGGTGGGGGGGGGGCTGACTCGAGACAAAGCCCGAACATGGACATCACACCACAGCAGAAAACCAAAACACAAAATCACACACATCAGATACTACATCCAGGAGAAATACCCAGAGACCCAGGCCCATTTGGGGTCCCCAGGTATAGTCCCAGGTCCCAGATCTCCCAGTACTGTACCGTATTTTTTTTTTTTTTTTCTTTTTCTTTTTCTATATTCCAACTACTCCCTCTCGGGCATAGGCTGAGAGCCTTTACACTACACCTCTGAACACGGTGAGGCCCGTGAGGTCTTGTTCCAGTCTAGGGAGTGAGACATGTGAAGCACCCCGGCTCGAAGCAACTCCATCTCTGAAGCCGCTTCACCGTCGCTTCCCCCACACTCTCAGAACGCCACCTATTGAGCAATTAACTCACTAGGCATTGCCCCCCCCCCCCTGTAACATATTTTGAATATGGGAATATTCATACAATGCTATTTAATCAGATAATGCACTGAAACTAGGTACAGCACAAATTCCATCCCAATAATATCTTCCCATTGACATATTGGGATTCGAACCCGGGTCCATTGGATTACCAGTCCAGTGGCAAGACCACTCTGCCACACCTCTCCTAAATAATACTGTAGCCCCTGAACTGCAATAGCAGCGTACTCACCAATGAAGATGTGTAGTGAAGTAAATATCCCAGTTTGGGGTAATATCAAGAGTCTCATGATTTTTGTAATTTATTGTTACTCATATCTCCGCAAATACTGTAAATGGCCTAACCTAGGTTATAGAATAATATCAGGAGACAGAACTAGCTGTTATCTTGTGATAGGTGAAAACTACACCAAGTGGTTCAGTTTTATGTTGTAAATATCAGCGAGTACGATTTCCGCCATTTACGGATTTTCTGGAATCTCAAGATACTGTATCTTAGATCTCGTGACCTAGCTGTTACTCATATCTCCACAAATAAATGGCCTAACCTAGGTTTTAAAATAATATCAGAAGACAGCACTTGCTATTATCTTTTGATAGGTGAAAAGTAGAACTCTCTACACCAAGTGGTTCAGTTTTAATGTTGAAAATACCAGGCACAATATTTGTCATTTGTCACCACCTGTTGAACACAGCCCCTAAGAGGGCCTCTTTCATATCTCTCACTGTTAACCCTCGTCTAGCGGGGGGTTTTGGGCTATTTTGGGCATATTCAGGCCCTCCTGAATGATCAATCAAGTATCTGCATGAAAAGAAATGTATTCAGCAAAAAACTAGGCGCTACAAGCTTCAAAATGAGACCAGAACGAGCTACGTAGCACTCGTCGTTTTCATGCAGTGGTACCACTAACATGGGAGTTTAGCGTATAGCGGCATATTTTTTCCAGCTACGCGCACTACTGGCTACACTGCCGGCCTCTCGAGAACAGAGGGAGCGTGAGTCAGTGGGTGCCGGACGTGTGGCCTGCTGCGCTCCCGGTCATTTGCACTCTATTTTAACCCTTTAAAAGCCTTAATAATGCTCCTAACTTGCTGCTTTTTAGATACAGACTTAAGTCGGGCCCCGCTCTTTAAGTGTTAAGGTGGTGTCACACCAGCGATTTTTCAGTCATTTTGTACGGGCAACTGTTGTCTGGTAGTTCAAAAATGCGAGTTTCGTGAGGTTTAGGCTAGACTATATAACATAATCAACCGTCGATCTAGTTTCTGATTCCAATGCGAAAGAGCCTCAAAATATTACGAGAAAATTACTTGCTCATCGAAATTGCCGGAAAAAATGCTCGGGACGCAGCAACTTTCACTCCCATACCAGCAGTGACCAGGCTATAAATACCACAGTTGTTGCCACATAATCTGAACCTTTGTTCACTACTAAGATGCATTAATATACATATTAAAAAATAATAAACATTAACTATTTATTTAGAATATTAATTACTGTACTTTAATTACAATTAACAGACTAATATATTTAATTATTTTGTTTAACTTTCTCATGAAATGTGGCATATGAGAAAATCCCAGAGGATTGGCTCAAAAGTGTAATAGTATATATATACAAAGGAAAAGGGGATGCGCTAGATGGATTAAATTATAGGGGCCTGAAAATGCTTGACCAAATCATGAAGGTCTGTGAGAGAGTCCTTGAGGGTTTGATCAGGCAAAGCATCTCTATTAATGATATGCAGTTTGGTTTTATGCCGGGACGGGGTACAACCAATGCTATCTTCATAGTCAGGCAGATACAGGAAAGATACATACTAAAAGGCAGGGATCTTTACTTTGTGTTTGTAGACCTGGAGAAGGCCTTTGATAGGGTGCCTAGAGATGTGCAGTGGGCTATGAGGAAACTTTGTGTGGAAGAGTGGCTGGTGCGTATGATAATGAAGATGTATGAGGATTCGCGAAGTGCGGTGAGGGTGAAAGGTGTACTGAGTGATGAGTTCGCAGTCCGTGTTGGAATCCATCAGGGTTCAGTGTTAAGCCCCCTCTTTATTATGGTCTTGGAGGCACTGTCTAGAGTTTTTAGAGGCGGACTCCCGTTGGAACTGTTTTATGCAGACGATTTAGTCCTAATAGCTGACAGTATGCAAGATGCTGAGGCCAAATTCAGAGAGTGGAGAGAGGGCATGGCGAGCAAGGGTTTAAGAGTCAATATTAACAAAAACAAGGTTATGCATTGTAGATTGAGACGAGGCAATGTGGAAAAGAGCGGTGCATACCCATGTGCAGTGTGTGAAAAGGGAGTGGGCGTTAATTCAATTCAATGTAGCATCTGTCGATGTTGGGTTCACCATGGGAGTAAGCGCTGTAGTAGAATAAAGGGACCCCTGCCGAAGGATAAGTCAGAAATAGAGAAATTTGAGTGCGTAGTGTGCAAAGGCGAGCTTGTGTTAAGTGATGATCCTGTGGCTGTGAATTTTGGAAATGAGTCTTTGGAGCTGGTGAACAAGTTTTGTTGCCTAGGAGATACCATCTCTGCCGGTGGTGGGGCCGAGGCTGCCACTGTTGCTAGAATTAGGTGTGGCTGGGGGAAGTTCAGAGAACTGATGCCAATCCTGACCATGAAAAGAATGCCTCTCCCCCTGAAGGGAAAGGTGTATGCCTCATGTGTTAGAAGTGCAATGACGTATGCCTCAGAAACATGGGCCGTTAAAGTAGAGGATGTCAACAGAATGGAGCGTAATGAGATGAGAATGGTGAGATGGATGTGTGGGGCCAGGCTACAGGATAGAATAACAAATATTGAGCTGAGGAGACGTTTAGGTTTAAAGAGTATTAGCGAGGTGATACGTACAAGTAGACTGGGATGGTATGGACATGTGGAGAGAAGGGATGAACAAAATTGGGTGAAAAAATGCAGGTCTGTGATTGTGGAGGGAGCTGCACCAAGCGGTGGACCGAGGAAGACCTGGGATCGGATTATACACGCCGATCTCAAATCGAAGAACTTGACAAGTGAAGCCGCCCTTAACAGGGTTGCCTGGAATGCCGCCATTAGGACAAGAGACTGAAACTGCACTTATGTGTGGTCCCTGTAAATATAATTGTATTATAAAGTGTAGCAGTGGTAGGGTGATCTTCGTTTTCTATGATGGCACGGACTCCCACTTCGAATTTGGACATATTAACCCTTTGAAGTCGGACTCAAGCTGGATTCAGAGTTAACGAGGGTTTACTGTACATAAAAACTATTGGCCAATGAAAGTTAATTTTTTACCTATTCAAAATTTGAGAATTTCTGCCGTGACCAGATGCTAATTTCCAGTACACTTTTGCTTGGGACACACTCTAACCACGGTAACATTGTGGGTAAATAGAACGGAAATTAAAGTTTTTAGTCTTTTTACTGGTTCGCAATGTGAATCCAATAGATAATGAGTAAATGAAAATGGTTACTTTTTACCAATTCATAATTAGAATGAAAACATATTATATTGTTAGATTTTACTTATTCCCAGTTTGAAGCCATTATTAAAAAAATAAATGAATGACTTACTTATTACCAATTCAATATTAGAGAATTTTGATTCATAGCATGAATAGGTAAAAAGTAACTTATTTTCTTTTCACCAATTGATATGGAGTCCCAACAAGGAAAGAGAAAATGTAAATAAGTAACTAACTTAAGTGCGCTATATGCTCGTAGAAAAAATTGTTTTGGATAATCTGTAGAATCTAATACAAAATTAATACCGGTAATTTCCCAAATTCTAAGCCCAGTCTAAGGGGCTTAAATTCTTTAAATCACAGTATCTTCTAAATAGGCCTTGGTTATGTTAGGTTAATCTGAATAATTTATCCTAGGATAAAAACATGCCTGAAAAAACATATCTGAATACCGGTAATGTGTGATTTAAGAAAATTACTGGTAATTACCGATAAGTCGCACGCTCACAGTTACATTAGCGATAATTTAACTGCTTTTTTTTTTTTACAAAATTATTCCATGGCCAGCTGTTTTTTGCCCCCTTCTGGTAATATATATATCATGATAACAAGAAGTAATGGGTGCTGAGGGGGCAAAAACCCCCTCAACCTATCCTATTATAGTATCCCACGGCCGGTACCAAAACAATTTACTCAACAGCTGGCCGTGGGATGCAATACCGGTAATAGGTTGAGTTGGGGGGGGGGGGAACATTCCACCCTCACCCCATATGACTTACGGTACTGTCATTCTTATATTATATATTACCAACAGTGAGCAAATAACAGCTGGCCGTGGGATAATTTGGGGAAGGATGTAGTTACCGGGTGTACCACTACCGACATACAACATAAATCATCTATAAATACTTATAATAAAGTAAATACTTATACAGTACATCTATAATACTAGGTTAGGTTAGGTTGTTTGGTTAGGGTAATGTATTTTTGTATCCAAAGACAGTCAAAATAGACGGGAACACAAGACGGGCGGTGCACCCGGTAACTACATTCTTGCCATAATTTGTTAATAAATGCAGTCAAATTGGACGCGAACGTATAACTTATGTAAAAAGGCGACGTTTACGCCTGCTAACACACCATCCTGACTAACAGGGCTGGGGTCAATTAATATTTGTCAATCCAATTCAAATCCAATTCGGAATAAAATTTGAATTTATCAATTCCAATTCAATTAATTCGTAAAAAAGAAAACTTCAATTCCAATTCAAATCAATTCACAAGCTTTTCAATTCCAATTCAATTCAATTCATTATTGTCAATATTTCCATTAAATTAAAATGTTTTCAATTCAAAATAAATATCAATCTATCCAGTAGGCCTACCATTAATCTAACGCTTACTAAACGTGTGTTTTATCCACACCATTTCTGTCTGGCACACTGACAGAAACTGTACGTACTTGTGAATCTTAACATTATTTATGTTGCGGGCATATTTTCAAATTTTTCTGCTATATTAGAGCTCATTCAGGCACTCTTGTATGATAAAGCAAGTGTCTGAATGAAATTAAATGTATTCCGCCAAAAACTAGAAGAAAATAGCTTCAAAATGACACCAGAATTAGCTTCGTAGCACACAGGGTTCATCCACAGCACAGCGCGCTAGCATAGACATCGGCAAATATTTGCTAATAATGAGCAATGTCGCACTACATTTGCCTTTGGCAGCACTGCATAGGTCTCGCAAGATATGGCTCTCACTCCTCAGTGCACCAGCCGCCGGGCTGGAGAGTGGACGGGGGCCTGCCACGCTCCCGCTCACTCGCACTCGTCTCCACAGGCTTTAAGAGGCATTAAGGGCCTGTAAATTGCTTTAAGTTGCCAGAACGTTCCTGAACGGGTCCCTCAGCCAAAGGGTTAAATACATATAAATATAAAACACGTGAATTATGTTGGAAGTACAGTAGTATCTCAATTAAATGAACATTATTATATATTTAATAGGTTACTTCACTTGATATATTTTTTATGTTTTGTGATAGCAAAATGTATATTTTACTGTTTATTTGAGTATATTGTAAGTTAATTATTGCACAATACTGAATTCATATATTACAGTATAAAATATTTCATCAATAAGTCATCAATTCATATCAATTCCAATTCAATTCAATTATTATTATTTCTATATTTTTAAAATTCCAATTCACAGTTTGTTTAGTCAATTCCAATTCAATTCCAATTCAATTCATAATTGACCCCAGCCGTGCATACCAAATTACAATTAAGGAAATTATTGACTTTAAATTAGCCTAGCCTGTATGGTAAATCTGACTTTTGGCACCAACAGCGAATTTATTAAGTATTTATGTTTGTTTCTTCACATGTTTCTGTACTTTATCTATACTGTTGTACAGTACAGTATTATAATGATTTGGAACAGAAATTAATATTTACCCATTTTCCAACGATTTAAAAACATAGCCCCCACTAGTGGTTAAGGCTATTGAAGATCAAGGAAATTGTGGTGTTAAAGATGATAAAAAATAACAAAAATATGCTATGTATGACAATAACAACAAAACTCATTTTGGTACTGTACATAGTTACGTGGAAACCGCATTTTTTTTTTACGGTAGTGACGTCAGAGTGGAAAAGGGGAGGGAAAGACGAGGAAGAAAATTGTTGGAGAAGTTTTTGGCTAGATGTCAGAAGGCTTGGGAAGAGCTAGAGTTGGATAGTTCAGTGCGTTTATTATTTGATAAAAGAGTGTTTGGCGAGTCGAAGAACAGATTTGGCTTGATTCCGGGCAGAAACATAAGAAGAATGAGATTCTTGAGTTTGAAGGCGTCCTCACCGTTTGAATGCTTCCTCCATATTGCGGACAGCAGTAGAACAAGCGTGAGTAAACCAAACAAATTTTTACATTAGTCTGAGAGAAAGAAAATGGAAAGTATGCCACCATGCCCGAGAGAATTACCTCGGTAATGCGTTCAGCACTCTCCGAGGGTTCCCGGCCACGGAAGCAAAAATCATTCCAAGGGAAATCAAAGAAGTACTGCCGGAGAGCCTCCCAGTCGGCAATGCCAAAGTGTCACAAGCGCCGCAGGCTGGGAGGATCGGGTGGCTGTACGGGAAAGATAAGACAGGTGACAGAGAAGTTTATGGTCGGAGGAGCCCAAAGGAGAGAAAAGATTAACAGTATAAGAGGAAGGATTAGAAGTTAGAAACAAGTCAAGAATGTTGGGCCGATCTCCGAAGAAATCCGGGATACGGGTTGGTTGCTGAACCAACTGCTCTAGGCCATTTAGGATAGACAAGATGTAGGCTTGTTCACCAGGTTGGTCAGTGGAATGAGAAGAGAGCCAGAAGAGAGCGGTGGTGAATGTTGAAATCTCCTAAGATGGAGATTTCTGAGAAAGAAGAGATGGATAGGATGTGTTCCACTTTAGAGTTTAGATAGTCAAAGAATTTGGGAAAGTTGGTAAAGTTAGGGGAAAGATAGACAGCACAGAAATATTTAGTATGAGAATGACAGGATAGTTTGTGCTATAAAGTTGAGAATTCAGAGGAGTCTAAATCGGGAACACGAGAGTGAGTTTGTTGTGCAAGTATGCATAACATCCGCCTTTGGCTTTGAAATTAGGATAGAGAAAGTAGGAGGGTACAGAGAAGGAGCTGCTGACAGTTGCTTTAGACACCTGAGTTTCAGTGAAAAAAAAAATCAGGTTTGTTGGAGGAGAAGTGGTATTCGACAGAGGGAAAGTTAGAGGAAAGGCCGCGAATGTTGTTGAAGTTAATAGTAAGAGTGACAGGCCATGGTCCAGAGCATTTTGAAGGGTATGCTGGTGAAGGGCAGTTTATGATGGGGGCACTTGTTGTCCCCCACCCCCCCCAGGGGACACCGAGGCAGTGTAAACTTGTCACCATAATTTTTTAATTGTATTCATTAGTTTCATTGATTTTATTAATTAGGTTTATTTGCAAGTTAATTGGTGGGTTGGTGATGATATGAATTTATACTTCCATTTCCCCCACTACAACAACATTTTTCGTCTGCAGCATATAATAATAATAATAATAATAATAGTTCTTAAAGCTAGCGCATGCTAAGCTAGCTAAGGATAGCTCAATAAGGCCGATTAGGCGTATTTCCATTGGGGTCCTGTACTACTACCCCATCCCTTTGCTCATGAGGGATAACGACTGGTGCTTGCTTGTGAAAATCTAATGACCGAGCGTGGGCGCGAACCCGGGCCTTCTGGGTGGAAGTCCGAGACGCTAGTCACTACACCAAGCGAGTGATGGTACTGCCTTTATACTTCCATTTCCCTCACTGCTACACTATCGTTCATCTGCAGCATATAAATGACTCGTGTGATGGTACTGCCTTTATACTTCCATTTCCCCCACTGCTACACTATCGTTCATCTGCAGCATATAAATGACTCGTGTGATGGTACTGCCTTTATACTTCCATTTCCCCCACTGCAACACCATCGTTCATCTGCAGCATATAAATGACTCGTGTGATGGTACTGCCTTTATACTTCCATTTCCCCCACTGCAACACCATCGTTCATCTGCAGCATATAAATGACTCGTGTGATGGTACTGCCTTTATACTTCCATTTCCCCCACTGCAACACCATCGTTCATCTGCAGCATATAAATGACTCGTGTGATGGTACTGCCTTTATACTTCCATTTCCCCCACTGCAACACCATCGTTCATCTGCAGCATATAAATGACTCGTGTGATGGTACTGCCTTTATACTTCCATTTCCCCCACTGCAACACCATCGTTCATCTGCAGCATATAAATGACTCGTGTGATGGTACTGCCTTTATACTTCCATTTCCCCCACTGCAACACCATCGTTCATCTGCAGCATATAAATGACTCGTGTGATGGTACTGCCTTTATACTTCCATTTCCCCCACTGCTACACTATCGTTCATCTGCAGCATATAAATGACTCGTGTGATGGTACTGCCTTTATACTTCCATTTCCCCCACTGCAACACCATCGTTCATCTGCAGCATATAAATGACTCGTGTGATGGTACTGCCTTTATACTTCCATTTCCCCCACTGCAACACCATCGTTCATCTGCAGCATATAAATGACTCGTGTGATGGTACTGCCTTTATACTTCCATTTCCCCCACTGCTACACTATCGTTCATCTGCAGCATATAAATGACTCGTGTGATGGTACTGCCTTTATACTTCCATTTCCCCCACTGCTACACTATCGTTCATCTGCAGCATATAAATGACTCGTGTGATGGTACTGCCTTTATACTTCCATTTCCCCCACTGCTACACTGTCGTTCATCTGCAGCATATAAATGACTCGTGTGATGGTACTGCCTTTATACTTCCATTTCCCCCACTGCTACACTATCGTTCATCTGCAGCATATAAATGACTCGTGTGATGGTACTGCCTTTATACTTCCATTTCCCCCACTGCTACACTATCGTTCATCTGCAGCATATAAATGACTTGTGTGATGGTACTGCCTTTATACTTCCATTTCCCCCACTGCTACACTATCGTTCATCTGCAGCATATAAATGACTCGTGTGATGGTACTGCCTTTATACCAGGGTGTCAAACCAGAGCAATTTTGTTTAAAGCCGTGAATATGAGAAGAAATACAAGACAAATAACATGAACTAGCATGGTTTTGACCATTTTAGCTTTATACCTCCATTTCCCCCACTGCTACTACATTATTATTATTATCTATATTATTAAATCAGTTCGTGTGTCTGTTTGTCTGTGTGTTCTTAATAGGCGGCCGCAGTTTTGGACCTGGGGAGCTGAAACTTTGCATGTGGGAGTCAATTGACCTGGGTCAGGTCATATAGGGGGCGAGGCCACGATCGGAGGTCGTTTGGAGGCCGGAATTGAGAAAAAAAATTGAAAAAAATTGCCGTTTGGGGCAGAAGGAGGCCTCCGATCGAAAAGGTGTATGGAACGAAAGTTGTTCGCAGCCCCCCAAAATGGGGGTACGGATGAGGTCAGATCCAAAATCGGAGGTCATTTAGCGGCCGAAATCGAGGTCGCCGTCGAAATTGAAAAAAATAAAAAAAATGCCGTTTGGGGCAGAAGGAGGCCTCCGATCGAAAAGGTATATGGAACGATAGTTGTTTGCAGCCCCCCCAAAATGGGGGTACGGATGAGGTCAGATCCAAAATCGGAGGTCATTTAGCGTCCGAAATCGAGGTCGCCGTTTAACCCTTCCTACCCGGGCTGCCTTAGGTAAGGACAGCACGAAAGAAGGGCCGCTACCCGGTATGCCTTATCTAAGGCATGAGCTTAATAGCCTAATTAAGCTTGGTCCGAACGCCGTGCGTACGGCGTATGTCAACAAACCCAAGCGTTCGTCACCGCTCCTCCGAAAACAAGAAGGAGAAGACTCCTCAATGTTATCGTTCTGACGTCATGACGAAATTAGTGTCTAAAAAGCCCCCATATTGGCAACATCTCTGCAATATTGGCTCCACTGAAATCGTCATCACAACTGAACCAGTTGACTTGCAGAGCTCTACTCAATGCCAAAATACAGATTGAAAACCGCACTACGATTATAGATGAGTGGGAAAGTTCTAGCAGTGAAAATAAACATAAATACGGTAGCCTAGGCCTAGACGTTTTTCGGCCATATCGCCCGGGTAGGGGCGACCGTCATTAGCTAAGACAGCCCGGGGAGGAAGGGTTAATGAGGCACAGGGAGGTCGAGGCCGGTGATTATGGTAGAAGTAGTATTGTGATGATTGTGGTAGTAGTGATTGATGATGGTGATTATTGTAGTAGAATTTAAACCCGGGCAACGCCGGGTACCCCTGCTAGTTATTATTATTATTATTGAAAATAAACATAAAAAATAGGAAAAGTGGGGATTGGGCCTGAGCATATAGATAGCTAGATATTATTATTAGTAATTATTATTATTATTATTATTATTATTATTATTATTATTATTATTATTATTATTATTACTGCACCATCGTTCATCTGCCGCACCCCTAGTCACCCCTACACGTATCCCTTATAGTATTTCCTTTCAACCACTTCCGGGCCATTATCGTAACCCCTCCCGCAAGGTGGGTGGCAACAAAACACACCCTTATAGGAGGGTAGTGCTTGGTTTTTGGTCTATATATTTATTTATTTATTTTTGAGTTTCCTCGCTAGACCTCCATCAAGCTTAGAAAAACAGCCTCTAGACCCCCTTTCAAGATAAATTTGTACATTTTTCGGTAGAAAAATGTCCCGGCCGAAGGCCAATTCCTTCTAAAATTAGAGGCTCGCTTTCGCTCGCTAGGAAAAAATGGACACCTAAAGGGAACTAAGGGTCTTCATATTGACAACAACATTAGGCGAAAGGTCTCAAAATCGCCAAACTAACGAAACGAACGTCTTAAAACTTCAAAACTAATATGGTAAACAAATAAACATGAGGGAGAAGGGGGTCCATACAAAGCGAGTACTGCCCCCTTAACCCTTTCCCCTTCTGTACCGGTGCCGTCCTTTTAGCTTTATTCTGGTTACTAATAGACGATTTTATACAGTTTAAAAAGGGCCTCCAGCAATTAAAAGGCTTCGAAATACCTCGCTTAACACTTTTTACTCTCGTGAGCCGTAGTAACCTTCGAATCACTGAACCATTGAATCACTGAACCATTGAATCACTGAACCATTGAATCACTGATCCTTGGGTTCGATTCAGAATCAAATGGGTGCTTAGGATTTTTAACCCCTTCAACACGATGACTTACATTGATCATATTCTGGTCACCATTAGACGATTTTCTTTAGCTTATAATCCGACTCTAAAACTGCAAGGGGTAAATAGGATCTCAAATAACCATCTAGCTATAACAGGACTTTCTTAAACTGCATAAAACCGTCTAATGATAGCCAGAAAGAAAGGCAAACATACCGGTACATCAACTTGCTGAAGGGGTTAAGCCATCCCAAACTTTTTTTTTTTTTTTTTTTTAAAAAGACCTCCGTCTACGTATTGTGAAAAACCTGTTATCCTCCGGCAAATTGTGGGGTTGAGTGAGTGAAGGGGGGGGACAGTGAATGAAGGAGGATGCATGTTTTTCATAATACGTGTTGCTAGCCCCAAACGCGCGAGCAACTGTGGCTTTCAACCATCCGACACATCCCCTTTTATTAATGTGCATCACACATGTTACATACAAATAAGGTTTATGTTTTGTTTTACCCTACTGTGGAAAGACTACGGATACACCACTCCTGCCGGGGCCTCACGCAGTGGCATGACTCAGTCCTGTCGAACTGAGCTCATGACACTGGTGGCATTGCCCCGGAGGATAGCCATCCCTAGTCTTTGCTTGAGCCAGAGGGTTTCCCGGGGTTCTCCTGAAACTTCTCTGATTTTACGGCCTATTTCATTCACCATCTTAAGGGTGGTGGGGCCGAAGACTCCTGAAGTTTCGAATGCCAGGGGCTCGAACTGATGAATTCTGGCGATGGCTTGATATTTTTCTCGCTTTTTATTTTCTGCTATCCGGGCGGCTTCACCTGCTTCGTCGGCGTTTCTGGCGGCGTTGGTTGTGGAGAAAGTGTCAACACATGTGGCATCCCACACGAGGCACCGGCCATTCTTGTAAGGGAAAGTGGTCATCCCATCTGGCCGTTTGCCGTCTTCTCTGTGAAGTCCATGTGGTTCGAGGATTGATGCACAGTTAGCACTCTGCAGGGCCCGTTTTATGACATTATTTAGTGCAGAGTGTCTTGGCAGGCGGCCTGCGTTGTAATTACATGACAAGGCATGGTGACCTTGAGCATCCATCCTCCCATCACACTTGCAAGTGTGTGGGTGACAAACTGCCGCACCCACTCTGAGCGCGATGGCGACCCGGAGCGCTTCAGCATCCAAGTGAGTTCCAAGAGGTGGGATGGGGATGGCGTGTAACCACAAGCCACTCTCCGAACGGGCGGCTGCCTGGAGGCCAAACTGAAACGAATCTTGTCGTTAATATTTACCTAATCATTGCATTTCGATGATTCATTAAGGGGAGGTTTTTAGTTTGTTCCCTATATTTTCATCAAGCTTACGATTATACACCCCCTAGACACCCTTTCAAGATAAATTTGTAAATTTTTCGGTAGAAAAATGTCCCGGTACATTACAGGCTCGCTATCGCTCGCCAGGAAAAAAATCGACACCTAATTGGCACGAATGGTCTTAAAATTGACAGAAATGGGGCGAAAGTTCTTAAGATCGTCAAACTAATGGGGCGAAAGTCTTAAAATCTCAAAAGCAATGGGGCTATACACATGAGGGAGAAAGGGATCCAGAAAACAATCCCTCAAGTGGAAATCTCCCCTTAAAGTAGTTTGAGGAGGCAGAAAGGACCAATATAGAGAAAACAAACAAAATCCCTTCTGTCCTAGTTTATGCACTCTAGGCCTCTAATGAAATGGAATCATGTAACGCAAATTGGTGTGTGGAAATGTCCTAATTTTATATTATGGTCATATTTTCTTCTCTTTGCACGTGATATTGTTTAAGGGGAGGTTTCTAGTTTGTTTCTTACTCCTCCAGCAATCTTAAATTGTCACCCCCTTGACCCCCTTTCAAGATAAATTTGTACATTTTTCGGTAGAAAAATGTCCCGGCCAAAGGCCGGTTACTCTTAAATTACAGGCTCGCTATCGCTCGCCAGGATAAAATCGACACCTAAATTGCAGGAAAGGTCTTAAAATTGACAGAATGGGGCGGAAACTCTTAAAAATCACCAAACTAATGGGGCAAACGTCTTAAAATCTCAAAAGCAATGGGGCTAGACATGAGGGAGAAAGGGGTCAAGAAAAAAGTCCCTCAAGTGGAAATCTCCCCTTAAATAAATGAACAAAGAAATACAAATATCCCCATTTTTAAAGACCTGAAGATAATTTTTAACATTATTATTATTATTATTATTATTACTATTATCATTATTATTAACCATATTTTCTGTGTATTTCCAGATGGAATTAGCAAGAATGGAAAATCCAAAAAGACAAAGAAAAATAGGGAAACAAATGAAGGAAACCAATGGTAAGTCTGGCCGGAGGAGCACAGGCCCTGCAAAACCCTCCCGTCGTATGAACTCGGTTTATGTGACTGCCGGATTGATAAAACGCACCTTATTATATTTGTGAGAGATCCTTCCTAAGCCGAATTTATGGAACTCTCCTTGATTTTATACCCTGTGGAGTTGATTATTGGTGAGAGATCTTTGCTAAGCCGAATTTATGGAACTGGCCTTGTTTTTAGCTCTGGAGTTGATTATTTGTGATGAGAGATCTTTCCTAAGCCTAATGACTGATAGACAGTGTTCGCCAATATTTACTCTACTTTAAGCTTATATATGAGAGGACTTTACTAAGCGAGATTAATGTTTAAATATTCGCCATGCTGCAGTAATAAGATTCAATAATAGTTAGATCCAGTATATGTGAGATATTACTTAAGTTACTCAAGAGAGAGAAGAATGACAAGAAGACCAGAACAAGAGAAGAAGTAGAAAAAGAAAAGACGAAGGAATAAATATATGAAGAGGAAGCAGTGAAAACCATAAATGAAAGAAGATCAAAAGTAAGAATAAGAGGACTAAAAGATCTAGACAAGGCGATTTGCAGAAGTTTCCGACATTTCTAATAAGTATCCACATCTCTACAAATTGATATGAAGAAGCTTATAATCTTGCTATTTAGGATCTGCATCTTGACACAGTGAAAAGCTAAAGTTCCAATCTCTCCATCAAGTGTTAGAATCTGAAGCTTTGGACAATTAAGGTGTTCGTTTTGTGACATACTAAAGTTCCAAATCTCTCCATCAAATATCCGAAAATCAAGCTTTGGGAAATTCAGGTGTTCGTTTTGTGACAGACTAAAGTTCCTAATCTCTCCATCAAGAGTTCGAATCTGAAGCTTTGGACAATTAAGATGTTCGTTTTGTGACAGGCTAAAATTACAATCTCTCAAGAATCCGAATGTTATGCTTTGAGAAATTAAGGTGTTTGTTTTGTAAATGTGGCCCCTGTATCGGATAGTAGCCGGAGATTTTGTAGGGTCTGTGCTGCGATGGGAGTCTTCCAAACCCTTCCTTCATCGCGGAACATAAGAAAACGGGAGTCTGCAGAAAGCCGAATGATCTACACATGGCAGATCTCTTTCACATCCAACCCATCTCTTCATGTTCATGGTCCTGTCAATGCTAAGGTAGGTACAAAGTTTATCAATTAGTTGGTGATACTAATGTTGTCACCATATTAATAGTAGACCTATTATGTTGGTAACCCCTTCTCTACCGGCGGCGTCTTTTGTATTTTATTTCAGCTACATTTAGGCGGTTTTATGAAGCTTAGGAAGGATATATGATAGCTAAAAGGATAAATTGAGATAGTCTGTAGCTTTTAATTGGTAGACGTCCTTCCAAAGCTGCATAAAGTCGTGCATGGTAGCCAAAATAAAGTGAAGAAGATGTAGTCGGTAAAGAAGGAGTTAATAGTCAAATTTACATACTATATTCTGTTTCTTTTCAACTGACGTTAAATTGCAAAGTTCCCATCAAGATTTCTCAGTTATTTTGAAGATTTTGTAGTGAAATGTAGTGCTAATTATATAAACTTGGTCTTATTATGATTCAGAGACATAGTAGTTTCATATTTGTCCAACCCTCTCACGACCATATGACGCAGAGGTTGCCAGATTAGCAATAAGAAATAGAGTTCTCTCACTCTTATAATTACCTCTCCAAAATTAGTTTTCTGCCCACAGCTAACTCAAAGACAACTGCAGAGGTTGAAGTAACTAAACTAAAGGTTTCTAAACACCCCTGATGGTAACAAAGGCTTTAAAGTATCCCTAATAGGCTCAAAATCGCGTCATATGTCGGAGAGGGACTTAAGCTGCATAAAATCGTTTAATGATAGCCAAAATAAACTGCTAAAACGCGTCAGAGCTTCAAGGGGTTAACAGGCTAACCCCCCCCCCCCCGTCTCCTCAAACCATAACACCAGTCACCACTTTTCCCAGAATGTGCTCAACTTGACGTCACGGGTTGATGTCGCGGAATTTCAGGAAAGCCATTTACTTGCAGAGGCGTCCATAGGGAGAAAAGATATTGCTTTTACAGTACCGGTAGTCGTTATGGAGAGTTCAATAGCAGCTCATCTCCATCACATCCAGCTTTCTTCTCTCCTTTTCCTTCAGAGCCCATGTCTCAGCCCCAGACAGACGTAGACGTACTACCACACCCACTAAATATGTCCGCCTTGGCTGAGTTATATATATGCATTCAGCTTAGGGAGTATCTCTGGGAAGCACAGAGGAAATAAAGGGAACCCTACGAGACTCATAGGCCGAACTTAGATTGGCTAATTTCGTCTATTGTTATGAAAAATGTATTTATTAAAGATAGGCCGTTGTGCAAAAAGGCTTAAGGGGAGGTTATTAGTGTGTTTCCTGGACTTCCATCAAACTTGAAATTACACTCCCTTGACCCCCTTTCAAGATAAATTTGTACATTTTTCGGTAGAAAAACGTCCCGGCCAGCGGCCGGTTCCTCTTAAATTACAGGCTCGCTATCGCTCGCCAAGAAAAAATCGACACCTAAATGGGACGAAAGGTCTTAAAAGTGACATACATGGGGTGAAAGTTCTTAAAATCGCCAAACTAATGGGGCGAACGTCTTAAAATCTCAAAAGCAATAGAGCTAAACATGAGGGAGAAAGGGGTAAAGAAAAAAAATCCCACAAGTGGAAATCTCCCCTTAAAGAACCCCCCCCCCCGTTCTTAGGAAAACCTGAGTCAACCAAGCTGACGGCCTGCCACGCTTGGTTAGCTGGCTCCCACCGGTTCTCTTACGGGGGATGACCTGCTTTTGTTCTGTCCTTTTCTATCTTTCTCTGGCTTGTATCCATTCGGTCCCATTCAGCCTACTGTTTTAAGACGTTTATCCCCATCTAGGTGTCGATTTCTTCCTGGCGAGCGATAGCGAGCCAGCATTATATGAAGAAATCCGGCTTTGCCGGATACATTTTTCTACCGAAAAATTTACAAATTTAGCCTGCTGTCAATTTTTGTTTTTAAATATGCTGCTCGCTACCGCTCACCAGTAAAGAATTGACACCTGGATAGGGATAAACGTCTTAAAACAGTAGGCTGAATGGGGCCAAATGGATACAAGCCAGAGAAAGAGAGAAAAGGACAGAAATAACAAAAAGCAGGTCATCCCCCCTTAACCTTCACCTTCGTTATTTATCCCTTGAGTCACTGAATGAGTCACACGTTAGTAGTAGTAGTAGTAGTAGTAGTAGTAGTAGTAGTCTGCTGGTGTGTAATAACGGGCCAAGTTGTTGTTGTACCGAGTGGTGGTAGTGGTGGTGGTGGTGGTGGTGGACGGTTACATCAATGTCTCTTTGTTATTAACACGAATATTCCCTAACAACACCATTCATTCATCCTCGAAACTGACTTGTCAAGTTAAGGGGAGATTTCCACTTGAGGGATTTTTTTTCTTGACCCCCTTTCTCCCTCATGGTTAGCCCCATTACTTTTGATATTATAAGACGTTCGCTCCATTAGTTTGGCGATTTTAAGAGCTTTCACCCCATTTCTGTTAATTTTAAGACTTCGTGCCATTTAGGTGTCGATTTTTTCCTGGCGAGCGAAAGCGAGCCTGTAATTTAAGAGGAACCGGCCTTCGGCCGGGAAATTTTTCTACCGAAAAATGTACCTATTTATCTTGAAAGGGGGTCTAGGGGATGTAATTTTAAGCTTGATGGATGTCTAAGCAACACACTAGAAACCTCCCCTTAAGGACGTTGCCGGTACAGAAGGGGTTAATAAGTTAGTAATGAGGATAGGTAAGATAGGTCAGATTGAATTGAGTAACTGTATTACATGATTTTTGCCTAGACTAAGTTTGGGGAGTTTGGTTACGTTGAATTAGTGTCGGGGAAGTTTGTAAAGATAGGATGTTTTATTAGTTTATTAGTTTGTAAAGATAGGATGTTTTATTAGTTTGTTAGTTTGTAAAGATAGGATGTTTTATTAGTTTGTAAAGATAGGATGTTTTATTAGTTAATTAGTTTGTAAAGATAGGATGTTTTATTAGTTTATTAGTTTGTAAAGATAGGATGTTTTATTAGTTTGTTAGTTTGTAAAGATAGGATGTTTTATTAGTTTGTAAAGATAGGATGTTTTATTAGTTAATTAGTTTGTAAAGATAGGATGTTTTATTAGTTTATTAGTTTGTAAAGATAGGATGTTTTATTAGTTAATTAGTTTGTAAAGATAGGATGTTTTATTAGTTTGTAAAGATAGGATGTTTTATTAGTTAATTAGTTTGTAAAGATAGGATGTTTTATTAGTTTGTTAGTTTGTAAAGATAGGATGTTTTATTAGTTTGTAAAGATAGGATGTTTTATTAGTTAATTAGTTTGTAAAGATAGGATGTTTTATTAGTTTATTAGTTTGTAAAGATAGGATGTTTTATTAGTTTGTTAGTTTGTAAAGATAGGATGTTTTATTAGTTTGTTAGTTGTAAAGATAGGAGGTTTTATTAGTTTGTTAGTTTGTAAAGATAGGATGTTTTATTAGTTAATTAGTTTGTAAAGATAGGATGTTTTATTAGTTTGTTAGTTTGTAAAGATAGGATGTTTTATTAGTTTGTAAAGATAGGATGTTTTATTAGTTAATTAGTTTGTAAAGATAGGATGTTTTATTAGTTTATTAGTTTGTAAAGATAGGATGTTTTATTAGTTTGTTAGTTTGTAAAGATAGGATGTTTTATTAGTTTGTTAGTTGTAAAGATAGGATGTTTTATTAGTTTGTTAGTTTGTAAAGATAGGATGTTTTATTAGTTTGTAAAGATAGGATGTTTTATTAGTTAATTAGTTTGTAAAGATAGGATGTTTTATTAGTTTATTAGTTTGTAAAGATAGGATGTTTTATTAGTTTGTTAGTTTGTAAAGATAGGATGTTTTATTAGTTTGTAAAGATAGGAGGTTTTATTAGTTTATTAGTTTGTAAAGATAGGATGTTTTATTAGTTTGTTAGTTTGTAAAGATAGGATGTTTTATTAGTTTGTTAGTTGTAAAGATAGGAGGTTTTATTAGTTTGTTAGTTTGTAAAGATAGGATGTTTTATTAGTTAATTAGTTTGTAAAGATAGGATGTTTTATTAGTTTGTTAGTTTGTAAAGATAGGAGGTTTTATTAGTTTATTAGTTTGTAAAGATATGATGTTTTATTTGTATTGGTTGTGTTTGTAGTATAAACCACTTGATTCCCTGAGTTTCCACGGAGCTTGGGTTGTGCAAGATCCGAGCTCAACTAGCTATAATGAACATTTGTTAATTTTTCGTGATATGACCCAGCCAGGGCTCGAAGCCAGGCCAGTAGTGCAGCCCTACAACACCTTAGCCACTAGGCCACCGAGGAGCTTAAAAGTGAATATATATATATATATATATATATATATATATATATATATATATATATATATATATATATATATATATATATATACTGTATATTAACTTTGATTTCGATATCAGCGATTGCCTTTTTAAAATCAACTCATCATGCAAATAATACGCAGTTTATGAAATAGCTCTCAAAGTCAAAGGGTTACATGACGCAGCAAACGGTATATACCGGTACTTCCCTCTGCGCGGATGTCAAGGTGTAGGAGGAAATACACACACACACACACACACAGGCGTAGGAGGAAATACACACACACACAGAGAGGCGTAGCAGGAAATACACACACACACACACACAGAGAGGCGTAGGAGGAAATACACACACACACACACACACAGGCGTAGGAGGAAATACACACACACACACACACAGGCGTAGGAGGAAATACACACACACACAGAGAGGCGTAGGAGGAAATACACACACACACACACACACAGAGGCGTATGAGGAAATACACACACACACACACACAGAGGCGTAGGAGGAAATACACACACACACACACACACACACAGAGGCGTAGGAGGAAATACACACACACACACAGAGGCGTAGGAGGAAATACACACACACACACACACACACACACACACACACACACACACACACACACACAGAGAGGCGTAGGAGGAAATACACACACACACACACACACACAAATATATCTCTCTCTCTCTCTCTTTGTGCTATCCTCCCTCATCTTCGTCCACTTCTATTTATGTTGGGTTCGGCTACCTCTACGAGAAGTAATTCCTGAAAACCTGGCGAGGATCGTAAAGTCTGAGGTCAATGTATTTACACAACCCCACACACACACACACACACACACTCTCATCGTTTCTGTGGTAGGGAAATAATGCTAAAGGGAGGTACAGTTGGCCACGTATAGTTCTGTTCCTCGTTGTGATCTTGTGTATGAAATATAATAGCATGAATGAACTAAGAGTGTGATTTATTTCAATTATTAGTTGACCACAGCATAAGAAACTACTGTACACTCGTAACTCAATCCTGTTCAATCCTTCAGTCGAGGCTATCCACCCTAGTGGATTATTAAGCCAGCACACTGTAAGTCAAGAACAACGTAAGGACTGGAGCCCCCTTTTCCAGGTGTAAGACCAAGGAGAGGAATGGAACTTATGTGACCAACTTGTACACTAAACACGTGTTATGCCGTGAGAGGATATCTTAAGGGGGGTAGTGCTTGTTTATTGTTATTTCTGTCCCTTTCTCTCTTTCTCTGGCTTGTATCCATTCGGCCCCATTCAGCCAACTATCTTAAGACGTTTATCCCCATCTAGGTGTCGATTTCTTCCTGGCAAGCGATAGCGAGCCTGCATTATATGAAGAAATCCGGCTTCGCCGGAGAAATTTTTCTATCGAAAAATGTACAAATTTAGCCTGCTGTCAAACAAAAATAAAAAATATGCTGGCTCGCTACCGCTCACCAGTAAACAATTGACACCTGGATGGGTATAAACGTCTTAAAACAGTAGGCTGAATGGGGCCAAATGGATACAAGCCAGAGAAAGATAAAACAAAACAGGTCACCCCCCATAAGGTGGTAGTGCTTGTTTTTGGGGTCTATGTATTTATTAATTTATATATATTTGAGTTTCCTCGCTAGATCTCCTTCAAGCTTAAAATGGCATCCCCTTCAAGATCAATATGTACATTTTTTGGTAGACATTTTTTAATTCCTTCTAAAATTACAGGCTCGCTATCGCTCGCCAGGAAAAAAAATCGACGGCTAAATGGTATGGAAGGTCTTAATATTGACAAAGAAATGGGGCGAAAGGTCCTAAAATCGCCAAACTAATGGCACGAACGTCTGAAAATCTCAAAACTAATATGGTAAACATGAGGGAGAAGGATGTCCAGAAAACGCGACTACCTCCCCCTTAACTAAGTAGACAATAGATGGCGCTAAGGAGAGGTATTATTGGCATAGTATTTACATATCCGTTCATTGTCTCATTCCTGGGGTCGAACTGTCACTTTGCCTTGCCCTCTCCTACTCCATCCTACTTGGCGAGGTCGGTCCTTTGAGATCTGTGCCCCATAAAATTTATTTCCTCTCGCTTAACCCTTTCACGCATTTATGACGCAGAGGTTGCCAGATTAGCAATAAGAAATAGAGTTATCTCACTCTTATAATTACCTCTCCAAAATGAGTTTTCTGCCCACAGCTAACTCAAAGACAACTACAGAGGTTGAAGTAACTAAAGGTTTCTAAATAACTCTGATGGTAACAAAGGCTTTAAAGTATCCTCAATAGGCTCAAAATCGCGTCATATTCGTGAAAGGGTTAAGCATTAGGCTATTCATAGTGCAGTTGGGTCCAGTTCATGATTAGATTAATATCCAGTATTCGATAAATGGATATTTATCGTGGTCATGTGCTGTACGGTACCTTTAACTGTCTTGATGGTGTAATGCTTAGAGTGTGTGAGTTCTGTGTGGGGTGACCTGGGTGTGAATCCTAGGAGAATCACAGGCTTTCCTTAATTTAATTTGGGGTGTTATTGGTGTTAAGGGGAGATTTCCACTTGAGGGATTTTTTTCTTTACCCCTTTCTCCCTCATGTTTAGCCCCATTGCTTTTGAGATTTTAAGACGTTCGCCCCATTAGTTTGGCGATTTTAAGAACTTTCACCCCATTTATGTCACTTTTAAGACCTGTCGTCCCATTTAGGTGTCAATTTTTTCCTGGCGAGCGAAAGCGAGCCTGTAATTTAAGAGGAACCGGCCTTCGGCCGGGAAATTTTTCTACCAATAAATGTACGAATTTATCTTGAAAGGGGGTCAAGGGGGTGTAATTTCAAGCTTGATGGAAGTCTAGGAAACACACTAAAAACCTCCCCTTAAGAACGATGTTAGAATAACACATTATATCAATATTTTTCTACTGTTTCTCCCTCGTTCATATTTTCCTTTCGTTAGGTTCCTGTTATTCACCCATTGCCTTCCCCTTCCTCTTCTTCATTCAATATTGCCTTCTTTGATTCGTAGCATTATGTATCCTCCCATTCGTCACCGCTGTATCTGAAACGGGGTCTAAATTGGGTTCGTTTGAGACTGCCGGAGTCGCGTTCTGGCGATGCAATCTAACTTGGTAAACTAGGAAGGTGTGTGTGTGTGTGTGGGGGGGGGGGGGGGGGGGGTATGTGTGTTGTGTGTCTGTCTGTCTCGTTCAATGTGAAACTGGAAGTGCCACAGCTATTGATCGGAACTACATTTAGGGATTTACTGTAAGATTACGAGAACTATGAATGACTATCGGCAGGCATCTTATATGGAAGTATTTGGGAACCCGCCTCTTTTGCATGTTATGCTGTAGTGTAGTCGCTTAAATCCTGGACTCTTTTCCTGACTTTTCGTGGTTCGAGTCCCGTCTGAATATAAAACAAACATTTAGTTGCTAACCTGTATTTATGTGTTACACTAAATATAAATAACGCTTTTGCTAGGCTGGGCGAGAATTAAATCAAATCACGTTAACCCTAGTTGGCGTGGGAATAGTTGTACAAATCCTATACTTAGCCTATTCTAATAGTATGGAATGTGCACTCAGATGGTTGGCGTCAGTGGGCCTTTAATAGGGAAGTTGTATTCATGCGTGTCTGATATATATATATATATATTTAAATTCCCATATTTCCTTGAGAATCTTCAAATACTTCTCCTTTCCACTTAGTTCAACTTTGTTTTCCTTGATCCAAGCTGTTTTTCGTATGCCCGTCTACTATGATTTAAGGGGAGATTTCCACTTGAGCGATTTTTTTCTGGACCCCTTTTTCTCTCATGTTTAGCCCCATTGCTTTTTAGATTTTAAGACGCTCGCCCACTTTAGTTTGTCGATTTTAAGAACTTTCGCCCCATTTCTGTCAATTTTAAGAACTTTCGTGCTATTTAGGTGTCGAATTTTTCCTGGCGAGCGATAGCGAGCCTGTAATTTGAGAGGAATCGGCCTTCGGCCAGGACATTTTTCTACCGAAAAATTACAAATTTATCTTGAAAGGGGGTCTAGGGGGTGTAATTTTAAGCTTGGAGTTCTAGGGAAGAAACTAAATACCTCCCCTTAATACGACAGGCGAAATGTATTTATAGGACACCAGTCATTGCTGTGACCTTTAGTGAATAACCTTGACTAAGTGATATTAACTAGCAAAATATAGCTATCTTGATATCTTCCACAGTACAAATTACCTGTCCAACGGTAAATGGCACTTTCCATGTATGTAAGCCTAAGCCATTATTTCTGTTAGTATTATAAGGCTACCTAGATGTGTTGTGAATTTGGGCTTTGTTTTTGTGTTTTATTGTTGTTGTTGTGTTATCCCTATTCGGGCTCTGTCTCGAGTTGGCCACCCCCAGCTATGGGGAATGTGCCAGAGTATACAGACAGACAGACAGACAGACAGACAGACAGACAGACAGACAGACAGACAGACAGACAGACATATATAGATAGATAGATAGATACATAGATAGATAGTTAAAACTACACTACACTACAATGTGTTTGGGTATGAAGGACAACTTTTGGGGACAGGCAGAGATACTTTTTTGTTTGTTTGTGGAGGATGATTGTGAAAGACAGTTGTGGAGGATGGTTAGACAGTTGTGGAGGATGGTTAGACAGTTGTGGAGGATAATTAAACAGTTGTGGAGGATAATTAAACAGTTGTGGAGGATAATTAGACAGTTGTGGAGGATAATTAAACAGTTGTGGAGGATAATTAAACAGTTATGGAGGATAATTAGACAGTTGTGGAGGATAATTAAACAGTTGTGGAGGATAATTAAACAGTTGTGGAGGATATTTAGACAGTTCTGGAGGATAATTAGACAGTTGTGGAGGATAATTAAACAGTTATGGAGGATAATTAGACAGTTGTGGAGGATAATTAGACAGTTGTGGAGGATAATTAGACAGTTGTGGAGGATAATTAAACAGTTATGGAGGATAATTAGACAGTTGTGGAGGATAATTAGACAGTTGTGGATGATAGACAGTTGTGGAGGATATTTAGACAGTTGTGGAAGATAATTAGACAGTTGTGGAGGCCAGATAGGGCCGATTAGTTGGGGAATACCTTAGCGGAAGACTATTATATGCCAGTTGTGGAGATAAATTGTCTTCGCAACTGTGGATTGAGTGTCCCGAGTTCGAATCCCGGGAGGACCATATGCTTTCTCTGGACCCTGGGTGAGAGGACAGGTGTGAGGGAGCGAGGTGACAGGGAGGGCAGGTGTGTGGCATGATATACCCGACATTCATCCCCAGTGACCCCCACCACACTCACACACACACACACACACACACACACACACACACAGACTGTCTGGCTGGGATGTCTGGCTTTGTCACCATCCTACCCTCTACCTTATCTCTCTCTCTCTCTCTCTCTCTCTCTCTCTCTCTCTCTCTCTCTCTCTCTCTCTCTCTCTCTCTCTCTCTCTCTCTCTCTCTCTCTCTCTCTCTCTCTCTCTCTCTCTCTCTCTCTCTCTCTCTCTCTCTCTCTCTCTCTCTCTTTTATACAGTATATTTATATATATATATAATGTATACTGTATATATACACCAACATTCTTGACTTGGTTCTAACTTCTAACCCTTCCTCTTATACTGTCGATCTTTCTTCTTTGGGTTCCTCCCACCATAAACTTATCTCTGTCACCTGTACTATCTCTCCCATACGGCGCTTGTTGCACTTTGGCGCTGCCGACTGGGAGGATCTCCAGCAGTACTTCTTTGATTTCCCAAGGACTAATTTTTGCTTTCGTGGCCGGGAACCCTCAGAGAGTGCTGAACACATTACCGAGGTAATCCTCTTGGGCATGAAGGCATACAACTGTACAGACGCCTTCAAACTCAAGAATCTCATTCTTCTTATGTTTCTGCCCGGAATCGAGCCAAATCTGTTCTTCGACTCGCCAAACACTTTCATCAATAAAATATGCACTGAACTATCCAACTCTAGCTCTTCCTAAGCTTTCTGGCATCTAGCCAAAAACCTCTCCAACAATTTGTCTTCCTTCTTTCCCTCCCCTTTTCCAATCTGACAGGACTACCGTCACCTTTTCCTCTGACAAAGCTGAACTCTTTGCCCAAACCTTCGCTAGAAACTCCACCTTGGATGATTCCATGCTATTCCTCCCTCTCTCCCCCCTCTCACTTACTCATGCCTAATATCTAAATCTTCTAAAGATGTACTTTGTTCCCTCTCTGGGCTTAATACTAAGAAGGCGTATAGACCGGATGGTGTTCCTCCTGCTGTACTAAACAACTGTGCTTCCGTGCTGACTCCCTGCTGACTCCCTGCTGACTCCCTGCTGACTCCCTGCCTAGGCAAACTCTTCCGTCTCTGTCTCCCCTTTAACGTTTTCCCTTATTGATGGATATTTGCTCTCAACCTGTCCCAAAGAAGGGTGACCGCTCTCAACCCTCCAACTATTGTCCAATTGCTCTCATTTCTTGCATTTCCATAGTTTTTGAAACTCTTCTTACTTCAAAATTTCTTAAGCATTTCTCTTCTCATAATTTACTCTCAAATCGCCAGTATGGCTTCCTTAGGGGTCGCTCTACTGGTGATCTTTTTTTATTTTAGTAACTCTTGGTCCTCCTCCTTTCGGGACTTTGGTGAGACCATTTCTATTTCGCTAGACATATCGAAGGCTTTTGATAGAGTCTGGCACAAATCTCTAATTTCTAAACTACCCTACTTCGGTTTCTATCCCTCCATCTGTGCCTTTATCTCTTTTCCTTTCTATCAGTTCCATAGCTGCGGTTGTGGATGGCTATTGCTCTCTACCTCAACCTATCAACTCCAGAGGGGTCTGTCCTTCCTCCAGTTCCCTTTCTAATATATATTAATGATCTTCTCCACTATACCTATAGTCCCATCCACTCACATGCTGATGACTCTACATTACACTATTAAACTAGTTTTTCACAACCCAACATACAATCACTCCAAAACTTACGTAACAGGGCCTTGGCACACCTATCTTCTGATATTTCTACTATCTCTAATGTTCTCTATCTTTCTCTATCTTTCAATGCTTCCACAATTTAATTCCTCCATCTGTCTACTTGTTACAGCCTTCCACATGATTATCACTTAATCTTCAACACCATACACATTTACCCTTTATATTCTCATAATATTCTCAGTGTCTCTTTTTCTTCTGATCTTTCTTGAAAAGATTATATTATCACTCTTGCTAAAACAGCTTCCCGGAAACTGGGTGTGCTCAACCGCTCTGGTTCTTTACCCCTGCACAGCTTCTTGCTCTGTACAGGGGCACGGTGCTTCCATTTATTGAGTATTGTTTGCATGTGTGAGGAGGATCCTCTCACACAGCACTTCTAGACAAAGTAGAAGAAGTGTCAGTCAAGGAATAGATGTGGAAATGTACAGCCAATTTGTTCTAGCCCTTCTTGAGTTACAGAGGATAGAGGTCATGATTTATCGCCTACTTACAGCGAATAGACTATACCACTACCAACCACACCTACCACTAAGTACCACCACCACCCTCACTCTCTCTCTCTCCCAGCGACCTTCCAAACCTGTCTGGCCTCTCCGCCTTTAAGGGGGGTCACCGGCTTTTTTTTTTTGTATCTCCTTTTCTCTGTTTCCCTGGCTTGTATCCATTCGGCCCCATTCAGCCAACTGTTTTAAGACTTTTATCCCCATCCAGGTGTCGATATCTTCCTGGCGAGCGATAGCGAGCCAGCATTGTATGGAGAAATCTCGGCTCAGCCGGAGACATTTTTCTATCGAAAAATTTACAAATTTAGTTTGCTGTCAAAACAAAACAAAATATATGCTGGCTCACTACCACTCGCCAGGAAAATATTGACACCTGGATGGGGGTAAACGTCTTAAAACAGTAGGCTGAATGGGGCCGAATGGATACAAGCCAAAGAGAGAGCGAGAGAAAGAGAAAAAAAGCGAAGTGGGCTCCCTTAACTAACTAGCTTAAGGGGGAAGTAGTTGCTTTTTCGCCATCATTGTTAGTCATGTTAGCTTTGAGATTTTAAGACGTTCGTTCCATTATACTTCCGCCCCATTTCTCTGTCAATATAAAGACCTTTTGTGTCATTTAGGTGTCGATTTTTTTGCCTGTAATCTTAGGAGGAACCGACAGGAAATTTTTCTACCGAAAAATTAAAAAAAAAATCTCTTAAAGGGGGGGGGGGGGGTCCTAGGGTGTGTGAATTTTTTAAAGATTGATGGAAGTCTAGCGAGGTTACTATAATATAAATATAAAAATACACCAAAAACTAACCAGTACCCCCTTAAGCCTTTCAGAGCCCACTGGCCCTGTCACCAAACGGCCTCCTATTTGTCCCTGTAAATAATTATCTTCTCTGCGTGTTGCTAATTCTTCTTCTTTATCATCATTTATTTGTCGTATTCTCCTTTTTCTCTCCTTCGTTTTAAGTGTTTTAGACTATGTATTTTCCTGACTTCTCTCATTAATATTTACCTTTATTTCTAACCAGTTTATTTTATTTATTTATTTGATCTTATTTGATCTATTTATTTTCCCATACAATGGATATTGTTTTGTTAGTCTTCATACATTATGAATACGTTTACATATTTTGTTTTCAAATAATAATTTTGCTTTTCGTTTGGTTCTGTTTATAATGTCTTAATTTTATTTTTCTAGTATTAGGTACCGGTATATATATAGTTTTTTTCAGATATATTTTCCTTTCTACTTTTTACAGTATATTTCCATGTAGGATCTTAACCCTCTCACTATCCTGTGGACTCGGGGGTTACCGCTTAACATTCAGAAATAGTTCTCTCACTCTCATAATTACCTCTCCAAAATTAATGTTCTGTCCACAGCTAACTCAAAGACAACTGCAGAGGTTGAAGTAACTATACTACAGGTTTCTAAATACCCCTGATGGTCACAAAGGTTTTTAAGTATCCCAGAAAGGGTGCAAATCGCGTCCTGTGCGTGAAAAGGTTAGTGATCCCACACACACACACTCACTCTCTCTCTCTCATTGCCATAAGCTTTAATCACATAACGGCTTTTATTTTTTCCTTCTAGATATTCAACTCCATTTATTGCTCACGAATATAATGGTGGAGATTTTGTTTTTTGTTTTTACGTTTAGTTTTATTGCATATTGTGATTCCCAGTCCCGTTCATCACCTCTGACCCTACGCTACCTCTCTCTCTCTCTCTCTCTCTCTCTCTCTCTCTCTCTCTCTCTCTCTCTCTCTCTCTCTCTCTCTCTCTCTCTCTCTCTCTCTCTCTCTCTCTCTCTCTCTCTCTCTCTCTCTCTCTCTCTCTCTCTTTTTTATCCTTTCCTTCAACTTTCCTTTTCTATCGGATATGCCATCTGGTTTGGATCGTAAGGTCTGTGTGGCCAGTGTATCTATGTAAAGCTCTCTTATTATATACAAGCCCTTATTACACCTGCTTTCCAATCTACACACCTTTATCTTCACTATTCCTTCTTTAGTTAATATTATTCCGTCCTTCTCTTCCTTTTCTACCTTCTTCTACCCAAATCTGACATTCTCTTCCTTTTCTACCTTCTTCTACCCAATCTTTCTTCCATTATCCATACCCAATCTCTTTTCTACCTTCTTCTACCCAATCTTTCTTCCATTATCCATACCCAAATCTGACATTCTCTTCCTTTTCTACCTTCGTCTACCCAATCTTTCTTCCATTATCCTTACCCAAATCTTACATTCTCTTCCTTTTCTACCTTCGTCTACCCAATCTTCCTTCCATTATCCTTACCCAAATCTGACATTCTCTTCCTTTCTACCTTCGTCTACCCAAATCTTACATTCTCTTCCTTTTCTACCTTCGTCTACCCAATCTTTCTTCCATTATCCTTACCCAAATCTTACCCATATTTGTTCTTACAATTATTTATAATTTGTTAGTCTTTATCTTGAACATGATGGCTCTAGAATTATGAGCCGAAATTTACAGTGTAATGGTAACCAGAATAGGATTAACTTTACGTCCTCGTGCTGAAGGGGTTAACACTGATAAATTCAAAGTTTATACTATAATCTGTATAATGTGATTATAATGACATCATTTTCTTCAGAGACAAATATTCAGTTTCCTAGTAGATGTCAAAGATGTCAAAGATCACGAATATTAAGGGGAGGTATTTAGTTTGTTCCCTAGACCTCCATCAAACTTAAAATTACACCCCCTTGAGTCCCTTTCAAGATAAATTTGTACATTTTTCGGTAGAAAAATGTCCCGGCCGAAGGCCGGTTCCTCTTAAATTACAGGCTCGCTATCGCTCGCCAGGATAAAATCGACACCTGAATTGCACGAAAGGTCTTAATATGGGGTGAAAGTTCTTAAAATCGCTAAACTAATGGGACAAACGTTTTATAATCTCAAAAGCAATGGGGCTAAACATGAGGGAGAAAGGGGTCAAGAAAAAAATCCCTCAAGTGGAGATCTCCCCTTTAACGTTATGAAATGTTACAATTACATTTTTTTGCCAGTTTGTCTGGTTTCACCAACACTAACCGAAGAATAACGAACTACCGGTTACTCGGAGGATATGGGTTTGGGGAAAATATTTTGCGTCGAGCTATCTAATGCATGCTTGTTGATTTCGCAGTAAAGATACAATCCTTTTGACGTAATTCTGTCGTAATTGACGTCACCATCTTTTGTGACGGCATACTCCCTCCTCATGACGTCATACTCCCTCCTCATGACGGCATACTCCCTCCTCATGACGTCATACTCCTCATATCACACTTCTCCGTACTGTGACACCCCTCCTCGAGGAGAGGAGGCATAGTGGTCGAATCCCGTTACCTGGCAACGTCAGGAAGGAAGGAAGGAAGGAAGGAAGGAAGGAAGGAAGGAAGGAAGGAAGGAAGGAAGGAAGGAAGGAAGGAAGGAAGGAAGGAAGGAAGGAAGGAAGGAAGGAAGGAGGAAGGAAGGAAGGAAGGAAGGAAGGAAGGAAGGAAGGAAGGAAGGAAGGAAGGAAGGAAGGAAGGAAGGAAGGAAGGAAGGAAGGGGAAAACATTTATCCTTCTAGTAACATGGAGTCGTTTCAATTATAGTCTTGGCAAGGCAATTGGAAGGAGCTATAGCCGTAGGCCGGTTCGTCTTAACATTACAGGCTCGCTATCGCTCGCCAGGAAGTATTCAACACCTAAATGGCACGAAAGGTCTTAAAATTGGCAACGAAATGGAGCTAAAGGTGTTAAAATCGCCAAACTAATAAGCCGAAAGTCTTATAATTCCAAAACTAATGGGGCTAAACACGAGGGAGAAAGCGGTCCAGAAAAACGACCCATCTCCCCCTAACTTCTAACTCGAAATGAATGAAAGCAATCGGGCTGACGTTTCTATCATTTGGGAAGAGTCCACCAGGAAATAGATGTGGATAGTTACAGCCAGTTTGCTCTAGGGCCTTTTGAATTACAGAGAGGTCAGGGGTCAAGATTGCTGTCAAGTTCGCTGGCGCTACCTACACCATTAACCCCTTCTGTACCGGCTATGTATTTTTCACTGTATTCTGGCAACTATTAGACGACTTTTGTTTAGCTTAGGAAGGACGTCTACCCATTAAAAGGCTACACACTATCTCAATTAATCCTTTTAGCTACCACATATCCTTCCTAAGCTGCATAAAATCGTCTAAATGTAGCTGAAATCAAATAATAAAGACGTTCTCGGTACTGAAGGGGTTAACCATACTGTCAATTTGGCCAGACATCGTGAACCCCTAACCTCTGTAACTCCAAAAGGGGCTAGAACAAATGGGCTGTCCATGTCCACACTTATTCCCTGGCTGACCCTTCTTTATAAACGGTAGAAGAAATATTAGCTGGATTACTTTAGTCCTTTTTTTTTTTTTTTTTTTTTAGGTTAGTGGTCAAGATGTTTCCCTAATTTTAATGAACTACTGTAGATGTGTGGGAATGTTTCTTTTCTTTTCATTGTTTTCTGTTGTGTTGTCCTTATTATGGCTCTGTCTTGAGTCGGCCCCCCCAAAAAAAAACAAAAAAAAACAAAAAAAACAAAAACAAAAAAAACAAAAAGGAAAAGTGGGGATTCTATCTATCTATCTATTGCCGGACGCCTTACTCCCTTTACGAGGGTGGCCATACCCAGAATGCCCCCAAGCGGACCTATTCCCTGTGAGAGGGACAACCCGAGCCAGTTTAGTGGGGGATTGGGCCTGAGTATATAGAATACAATGGAATACTGAACCTACTTTACTATCATGACCACTACCTTAACCATCACCATCACTATTACTATCTTGACCATTACCATTAATGATTAAATTACATTAATTATTAAAATTAAATAATTTAATAATTTAAATATATAATTATATTAAAATTAAATTTAATAATTTAATTAATTACATTAATTATTGCTAATCTGACAACCTCTGCGTCATATGAGTCTGAAGGGGTTAAGGGGGTAGTGCTTGGTTCTTGGTCTATATATTCATTCAGTTATATATATTTTGAGTGTCCTCGCTAGACCTCCATCAAACTTAAAATAACACCCCCTAGACCACCTTTCAAGATAAATTTGTAAATTTTTAGGCCGAAGGCCGGTTCCTTCTAAAATTACAGGCTCGCTATCGCTCGTCAGGAAAAAATCGACACCTAAATGGCACGAAAGGGCTTAACATTGACGAAGAAATGGGGCGAAAGGTCTTAAAATCGACAAACTAACGGCACGAACATTTTAAAACCTCAACAATAATATGGTAAACATGAGAGAGAAGGGGGTCCATAAAAAGCGAGTACTAGCCCCTTAACCCTAGCTTCACTATTACTACCATCAACAAACCGTCCGTGACCATCCAAGCGTGAGGCATTTCCTTAAAACCGACTCTCTGGGGGTAAGTTCCTCATAGTGTGTGTGTGTGTGTGTGTGATGAAGCTCTTGTAGGGATGGCGTAGTCTTGTAATGTACAGTGTGTGTGTGTGTGTGTGTGTGTGTGTCGAAGCTCTTGTAGGGATGGCGTAGTATTGTAATGTACAGTGTGTGTGTGTCGAAGCTCTTGTAGGGATGGCGTAGTATTGTAATGTACAGTGTGTGTGTGACGAAGCTCCCTGTAGGGATGGCGTAGTATTGTAATGTGTGTGTGTGGTGGTGGTGGTGGTGGTGAGGATGTTTATGGTAGTAGTAGTGATGATAGTAGTAGGCTAGTGATTTTGAGGCAATCTCCGACAGCACGGCTGGGTTGAAGTCTGCCTTATTTTCAATGTATAATGGGTATGTCTGAAATATAATGGGTATGTCTGAAATATAATGGGTATGTCTGAAATATAATGGGTATGTCTGAAATATAATGGGTATGTCTGAAATATAATGGGTATGTCTGAAATATGTGTATTGTAGATAGTGTCTTTGTTAATTCCTTCTGTGTGTATTTTGTTTGGTGTGTGTTGTGTTTGTGTGTATGTATATATGTATGTACAGTCAACTCGTTTAAGGGGAGGTATTTAGTTTGTTCCCTACTTTTTCATCAAGCTTAAAATTACACCCCCTAGACCCCCTTTCAAGATAAATTTGTACATTTTTCGGTAGAAAAATTTTCCGGCCAAAGGCCGGTTGGTCTTAAATTACAGGCTCGCTATCGCTCACCAGGATTTTGTTTACACCTTAACGGCACGAAAGGTCTTAAAATTGACAGAAATGGGGCAAAATGTCTTAAAATGTCCAAACTACTAGGGCGAACGTCTTAAAATCTCAAAAGCAATGGGGATAAACATGAGGGAGAAAGGGGTCCAGAAAAAAATCCCTCAAGTGGAGACCTCCCCTTAATCCGCAGTCTCAGAAAATATAGTTATGCAATTTTTTTTCTTTTTCAGATTGATATAGGAAACAGTATCGCATATATACATGTTTCTTGATTCATCCCTTTGCCATTATATATTTGTACATTAAATTCTATATATTAACTCCTAAGCTTCTAATAAGCCTAAATATTATTCTCAGACTGCGGATTATACGAGTTGACTGTACATGCTCCTCCTACCCATTAGCGAGAGAGAGAGAGTGTGTGTGTGTCAGGTATTTTTTGTTCTCAATTTTCAATAATGACGGCCGTATCTACTACCGACGTGGCTTAAGGGAGCCCACCTCGCTTTTTTTCTCTTTCTCTCCCTCTCTCTTTGGCTTGTATTCATTGGGCCCCAATCAGCCTACTGTTTTAAGACGTTTACCCCCATCCAGGTGTCAATATTTTCCTGACGAGTGGTAGCAAGCCAACTTATATATATTTTTGTTTTGACAGCAAGCTAAATTTGTAAAAAAATTCGATAGAAAAATGTTTCCGGCGAAGCCGGATTTCTCAAAAAAAAAAAAAAAAAAAAGAAAAGAAAAAAAAAAACATCCCCCTTAAGTGTTTCCTGAGTTTCCAGTTGGTGTGTTGTGTGTTTCCCGTAATAGCCGTAGTGGTGGTGGTGCTCGTCCGGCCACCCTCTCGTGCGGAACCTATTGCTATTGGCTCTAGCTCGTTTATTTAACTTGGTGATTGTGTTGTGTATACAGTATAGAGTGTTTGAGAGGGTAGGAGGGAAGAGGGTGGTGGGTTCGATGCTATTTTCGAACGGTATACTTGGCTACTGTTTTCCAATTAGTTTTTGTTTTGGCTCGCTTGGTGGTGGTGGTGGTGGTGGTGGTGGTGGGTTCGATGCTATTTTAGAACGGTATACAGGGCTACTGTTTTCCAATTAGTTTTTGTTTTGGCTCGCTTGGTGGTGGTGGTGGTGGTGGTGGGTTCGATGCTATTTTAGAACGGTATACAGGGCTACTGTTTTCCAATTAGTTTTTGTTTTGGCTCGCTTGGTGGTGGTGGTGGTGGTGGGGGGATCGATGCTATTTTAGAACGGTATACAGGGCTACTGTTTTCCAATTAGTTTTTGTTTTGGCTCGCTTGGTGGTGGTGGGTTCGATGCTATTTTAGAACGGTATACAGGGCTACTGTTTTCCAATTAGTTTTTGTTTTGGCTCGCTTGGTGGTGGTGGTGGTGGTGGTGGTGGTGGGGTCGATGCTATTTTAGAACGGTATACAGGGCTACTGTTTTCCAATTAGTTTTTGTTTTGGCTCGCTTGGTGGTGGTGGTGGTGGTGGTGGGGTCGATGCTATTTTAGAACGGTATACAGGGCTACTGTTTTCCAATTAGTTTTTGTTTTGGCTCGCTTGGTGGTGGTGGTGGTGGTGGTGGGGGGGGGTCGATGCTGTTTTAGAACGGTATAAAGGGCTACTGTTTTCCAATTAGTTTTTGTTTTGGCTCGCTATCGTTTGTTTGACTTGGTGGTTGTGTTGTGTATATCGGAGGGCTTAAGGGGAGATTTCCACCTGGAGGATTTTTTTCTGGACCCCTGTCTCCCTCATGTTTAGCCCCATTGCTTTTGAGATTTTAAGATGTTCGCCCAATTAGTTTGGCGATTTTAAGAACCCTCGCCCCATTTCTGTCAATCTTAAGACCATTCGTGCCATTTAGGTGTCGATTTTTTCCTGGCGAGCGATAGCGAGCCTGTAATTTAATGGGAACCGGCCTTCGGCCGGGAAATTTTTCTACCGAAAAATGTACAAATTGATCTTGAAAGGGAGTCTAGGGGGAGTAATTTTAAGCTTGATGGAAGTCTAGGGAATCAACTAAAAACCTCCCCTTAAGGGGGCAGGTGGTGGGGTCGATGGGGTCGATGCTGATTTCGAACGGTACGGAGGGCTACTTTTTTCCATTTAGTTTTTGTTTTGGCTCTCTATCGTTTGTTTGACTTGGTGGTTGTGTTGTGTATGTTTGAGGGGGTAGGTGGGAAAGGGGTGGTGGTGGTGGTGTCGACGTTGATTTCGAACGGTACGGGACTATTGATAGTGGACCAATTTTTCCAAATAGTTTTTGTTTGTTTTGAGGCAGGCGTCACAGGAATAGGTTAATTCCACCATCACGCGAACACTTACTTTATTGGAGGGAGTATCAGAATCAAATACATTGAACGGAAATCTGTTATTTAGCAATTTATCGAATCGAATATACATATAATTTAAATATTACTTATATACTTCAAAGACCAATTGGTTCACACTGAGTGCAGTTTCAGTCGCATCCTAATGGAAGTGTTCCAGGCAGACCTGTTCTGGGCTGCCTCACTTGTCAAGAGTGTTTTTAAACTCCAGTTAATACGGCTTGATCCCACATCTTTCTATGTCTACCCCTCGGTGCAGCTCCCTCCACATTCAGACTTTCATATTATCACCCTGTTTTGTTCATTCACCCTCTTCACATTGCCAGACCCATCCATGCTTGCTTGTGCGCATCTCTCTCTCTCTCTCTCTCTCTCTCTCTCTCTCTCTCTCTCTCTCTCTCTCTCTCTCTCTCTCTCTCTCTATCTCTCTCTCTCTCTCTCTCTCTCTCTCTCTCTCTCTCTCTCTCTCTCTCTCTCTCTCTCTCTCTCATATAAAGACAATATACCCTTTATTATCTTACTGTAGGGACTTTAACACCGGTGAAATGAAGGGCTGGTTGTTTGTTGTTTTAAGCATGGAGAGTTAAGGGGAGATTTCCACTTGAGGGACTTTTTTCTGGACCCCTTTCTCCCTCATGTTTAGCCCCATTGCTTTTGAAATTTTCAGACGTTCGCCCCATTAGTTGGATTATTTTATGAACTTTCGCCCCATTTCTGTCAATTTTAAGACCTTTCGTTCCATTTAGCTGTCGATATTTTCCTGGCGAGCGATAGCGAGCCTGTAATTTAAGAGGAATCGGCCTTTGGCCTGGACATTTTTCTACCGAAAAATGTACAAATTTATCTTGAAAGGTGGTCTAGGGGGTGTAATTTCAAGCTTGATGGGAGTCTAGGAAACACACTAAAAACCTCCCCTCAAAGCATCAGATGGATACTAGTTATAGGCAGTCTTACGTTTTGCATCCTTCATTTTCTTCGCATGAAAACTATTATTAGCTCCTTATTCCTACAGTAGCCTATATGTAAGTTGTCTGTTACTGTGTGGAGAGAGAGAGTACAAAGGAAAGCAAGCAACAACAGGTCTAGTGACCCTTCTACGCTGCTTGTCCTCCAAAACAGTGGTTTAGAGTGGGTAAGGGAACATTGGAAAGGGAAATACTGCCCTGGAACCAATGTCCATGAGAGAGAGAGAGAGAGAGAGAGAGAGAGAGAGAGAGAGAGAGAGAGAGAGTGAGTGTGTCTGTGTTGTAAGCAGTGTGAGTGATAGGAAGGAGGGTGAGAGAGGCAGAGAGCATTACCTTCCTTCTAGCCCCCCCCCCCCCTGTGAGAGTAAAGAGCGTGTCTCCCCCCTGTGTGCCAGGTTGTTCATCCTTAGTCACTACCCCCTTCACCCCTTTCTCCAGGTATGCTCCCCTTAACCCTTTCTATACCGACGACGCCTTTGTTATTGGATTTCAGTTACATTTAGGCGAGTTTATGAAGTTTAGGAAGAATTATATGGTAGCTAAACGGATTAGTTGAGATAGTCTGTAGCCTTTTAATGACTAGACGTCCTTCCTAAGCTGGACAGAATCGTTCTAATAGTGACCCCAGAATATAATGAAAAGTACATCACCGGTACAGAAGGGGTTAAGGGGAGATATCGACTTGAGGGATTTTTTTCTGGACCCCTTTCTCACTCATGTTTTGCCCCATTGCTTTTGAGATTTTAAGACAGTCGCCCCATTAGTTTGGCGATTTTAAGAACTTTCAACCCATTTCCGTCAATTTTAAGACCTTTCGTGCAATTTAGGTGTCGATTTTATCCTGGCGAGCGATAGCGAGCCTGTAATTAAAGAGGAACCGGCTTTCAGCCGGGACATTTTCTACCGAAAAATGTACAAATTTATCTTGAAAGGGGCTCAAGGGGGTGTAATCTTAAGCTTGATGGATATCTAGAGACCAAACTAAAAACCTCCCCTTAAGAGTCCCAGCCACTATACTCGGTTTCATTTGATCTGACGGTATATTGAATCCCTTAGCAGCTAATTTATAGATATTTAATGGAAACAATATGAAACTACTATATTTCTGCATCATATTATAACCAGTTATATATAAGTCAAAGATCCACAAAGTAACTGAGACGTCTTGATGGGAACTTTGCAATTTACCGTCAGTTGAAAAGAAACAAAATTATTGGATCAATCAAAGCCCTCAATACAAATTAAACACAATATCATAGTAACCCATTAGACGTCCCACCACCTAGTGTTAACTGCCACTACTCTCCCCCTTAAGTGGTGTATCATAATGAGTTCAGCCAACTATAAACACCCTAGCCCAAGGTGACATCAAGGACAGCCTCATATCACACCTTACTGTTCTCTGTCTCCCCCCCCCCCCTCTGTCTCCCCCCCCTCTCTCTCTCTCTCTGTCTCTCTCTCTCTCTCTCTCTCTCTCTCTCTCTCTCTCTCTCTCTCTCTCTCTCTCTCTCTCTCTCTCTCTCTCTCTCTCTCTCTCTCTCTGTAGGCTATGTGTGTTTGCATTAGTGTACGTAATTATAGGATTATATATATTGAATTTCTACAGATTTGCATGTGCAGAGCTTTAAGGGGAGGTTTTTAGTTTGGTCCCTAGATATCCTTCAAGCTTAAGATTACACCCCCTTGAGCCCCTTTCAAGATAAATTTGTACATTTTTCGGTAGAAAAATGTCCCGGCTGAAAGCCGGTTTCTCTTAAATTACAGGCTCGCTATCGCTCGCCAGGATAAAATCGACACCTAAATGGCACGAAAGGTCTTAAAATTGACAAATGGGTCGAAAGTCTTAAAATCTCAAAAGCAATGGGGCTAAATATAAGGGAGAAAGGGATCCAGAAAACAATCCCTCAAGTGGAAATCTCCCCTTCAGGCCTGTGTGTGGCTGTCCTTGCGATGTCCACACCTATTCTCCGGCTGACCCTTCCTAAAATGGTAGACATTTGAACTGAATGACTCTAGTCGTTAGTGAGGTACAGAGGCTAATGTTCAAGAGTTTTGGTTTACTTACTTGAAATGGGTATAGTAGTGCTTTTGTGTCTCTATGTACAGTCGCGCTAATAAGTGATGTCTCGGCACCAAGTGTGTTTTGATCAATAATTGGTATCAGCAATATCTAAGCCTCATTTCTTCCTATCGAGAAGAGTATACAAACATATTCCTTCACTTTCCCACCCTATTCAACATCTGACAGACATTAATACAGCACAGAGCGAGCCAAACGTAATGACCGCTGAGCCATGACTTATTAGCGCGACCGTACCCTTGTGTATGTTGACATGTATTTAATGTATGCATGTCTACATATATACAGTACATGTCTCTATGTGAAGAAGTGGTTATGTGCTCAGTGTGTGTGTTTGTGTATGTATTTACCTAAGTGTGTTTTATTAAGTTATATTTCAGTATTAATGACGGACTACTTTAGGTACGCAACACCTTTTACAGCAGCCCATTCCACGCCTTAAGGGGAGATTTCCACTGGAGGGATTTTTTTCTGGACCCCTTTCTCCCTCATGTTTAGCCCCATTGATTTTGAGATTTTAAGACGTTCGCCCTAGTAGTTTAGACATTTTAAGACATTTTGACACATTTCTGTCAATTTTAAGACCTTTCGTGCCATTAAGGTGTCAATTTTTCCTGGCGAGCGATAGCGAGCCTGTATTTTAAGAGCAATCGGCCTCCGGCCGGGACATTTTTCTACCGAAAAATGTACAAATTTATCTTGAAAGGGGGTCTAGGGGGTGTAATTTTAAGCTTTATGAAAACGTAGGGAACAAACTAAATACCTCCCCTTAACGATGCTGTTGGGAAATCCATGTATTTTAATGTATTTTTTGCTCCTCTTCTGTAGGAGTTTATAGTCGTGTCCTCTTCTTCTCTCTCATCAAGTTCTCTTTGTAAGCTCATTTTTTGTTTAGGAAAATGTAAACATTGTTTTGAAGTCACTGATCTTCTTTCCGTCTCGCAGTTAAGTGAGATGGAGGCGATGTAATCTGTCTTCATACACCGATATTCTCATGTTGGGAATCTGTCTGGTTATGCTTCTTTGGATTTGGTCCAGGTTGTTAATGTGCTATTGTAAGTGTGGGCTTCACACCACTGCTGCATATGTAAGACTTGGTCTGAGAAATTGGGAAATTATAATTTGTTTAATAATTTCATTTATTTATCTGAAGGCAGCTCGAACATTTTCCCTCCACACACATATATATATATATATATATATATATATATATATATCGTATATAAAGGTTACATCACAAATATATGATCAAATTATGTAGTAAAACTGGCTGGCATAATACTATTGGAACACCAAGCTTTCGTCTATTCTCTCGAGACATCTTCAGGGTATCAGTTGGGAAGTACCGCGGGTCAGGTCTTGGGAAGTATCCGGGTCGGGTTTTGGGATGCACCCTTCAGGCTTTTTGAAATACCTGTGGCAAAAAGTAGGTCAATACTATCTACAGAGTTACCTATATATTGAAGTAGGTCAATACTATCTACAGAGTTGACCTTAATATTGAAGTAGGTCAATACTATCTACAGAGTTACCTATATATTGAAGTAGGTCAATACTATCTACAGAGTTACCTATATATTGAAGTAGGTCAATACTATCTACAGAGTTACCTATATATGAAGTAGGTCAATACTATCTACAGAGTTACCTATATATTGAAGTAGGTCAATACTATCTACAGAGTTACCTATATATTGAAGTAGGTCAATACTATCTACAGAGTTACCTATATATTGAAGTAGGTCAATACTATCTACAGAGTATCTATATATTGAAGTAGGTCAATACTATCTACAGAGTTACCTATATATTGAAGTAGGTCAATACTATCTACAGAGTTACCTATATATGAAGTAGGTCAATACTATCGACAGAGTTACCTATATATTGAAGTAGGTCAATACTATCTACAGAGTTACCTATATATTGAAGTAGGTTAATACTATCTACAGAGTTACCTATATATTGAAGTAGGTCAATACTATCTACAGAGTTACCTATATATTGAAGTAGGTCAATACTATCTACAGAGTTACCTATATATTGAAGTAGGTCAATACTATCTACAGAGTTACCTATATATTGAAGTAGGTCAATACTATCTACAGAGTTACCTATATATTGGAAGTAGGTCAATACTATCTACAGAGTTACCTATATATTGAAGTAGGTCAATACTATCTACAGAGTTACCTATATATTGAAGTAGGTCAATACTATCTACAGAGTTACCTATATATTGAAGTCTACATTTAATAGTTCATGTTCTGACCTATTCTGGCTGTTAATTGGATTTAGGTAGTCTCTGAAGAGAATTGCACTTTTTTCCGACATGGTCTAAATTTTTTGGAACATTTGATATCCAGGTATTTCAAATTATCCTACATCATATTTGGCATCACAATAACTCCAGAATTCAGTGATATAGCATCTACATCAAAGACTCTGCAGTCAACAATGCCCTAAGTGCGGAGAATGTACAGTAATTGACCTGGCATTAAGTCATATTCGGGTGGATGGGACTCGTTAGCCTTGGTCGGCAACCCACCTACCTAGAGGAGACAACCTTACAGAAATCTGGGTGGATGAGACTCGTCAGCCTTGGTATGCAACCCGTCTAGTGGAAAGCCTTATAAAAATCTGTAACTGCTTACCTAAGGGTGAAGCAGGTTAGTGGATGGACTAACCGCAAACCACTGTGGAGCAATAGTGCTAAGAAAATACATAGAGGGCCTCGAAGTTGGACGGACCTTAAATTGAGTAGTCAGTACTGTAATTCTTAAACTGGCACGGGTTGTCCTTCTCGTGGGGGACAAGTCCGCTTGGGAGCGTTTTGTGTATGGCCACCCTCATAAAGGGGAGTAAGGCATCCGGCAATATATAGATATATATTAAATCAAGCCATCTTAAAAGGGCTCGGTTCTATTCCAGAATCCGCGAGTTCACTCCGTTTCCCGAATGGTTTGGGGTATCTGAGGGTAGTGCATTTTCTGTCACGCTAACTCTTTGTTCACTATCTTAGGTGGTTGCGTTTTTTTATGTAGTGAATCCTCATCTGAGGTAGAATAACCACTATCCAGTGGTTCATAAATTGTCAACTTATAGGAAGAGTCTATAGCGAGATGTGAGTCACCTTGCATTCTACTGGGTCACTCTGCCATTGGTTAAGTGCTATTTATGTTCTCGGAGATACTAAGTCCTGTGGGACCTCTCTTTGGGAGCTGGGGTTCAACTTTCTGCCCTTTTTGGGCTTAATACTAAGAAGGGGTACGGACCGGACGATGTTCCTCCTGTTGCACTCAAAAACTGTTCTTCCGTGCTGACTCCCTGCCTAGGCAAACTCTTTTGTCTCTGCCTTTCCTCTAATGTCTTTCCTTCCTGCTGGAAGTTTGCTCTTATTCAACCTGTCCCAAAGAAGGGTGACCGCTCTCAACCCTCCAACTATCGTCCAATTGCTCTCATTTCTTGGATCTCCAAAGTTTTTGAAACTATTCTTAACTCAAACTTTCTTAAGCATTTATCTTCCCATACTCTACTTTCTGATCGCCAGTATGGTTTTCTTAAGGGCCGATCTACTGCGTGATGTTCTGGCTTATCTTACTAACTCTTAGTCATCCTTCTTTTGGGACTTCGGTGAGACTTTTTTTATTGTGTTAGACATATCGAAAGCCTTTGATAGAGTCTTGCACAAATCTCTAATTTCCAAACTACGCTTCTTCGATTTCTATCCCTCTATCTGTGCCTTTGTCCCTAATTTCCTTTCTGGCCATTCCATAGCTGCAGTTGTGGACGGCCATCGCTCACTTCCTCAACCTGTCAACTCCGGTGTTCTTCAGGGTTCTGTCCTGTCTCCAGTTCTCTTTCTAATGTTCATTAATGATCTCCTCAACTGTACCTTTAGTCCCATCTACTCATATGCTGATGACTGCTTTATATTATTCAACTACCATACTTTTTCACAACAACCCAGTATGCAATCACTCCAAAAGTCAAGTGACAAGGCCATAGAACGCCTATCTTCTGATCTATCAATAATTTCTTATTGGGGCAGGGAAAATCTTGTTGCTGTTAATGCCTCCAAGACCTGATTTCTCCCTCTATCTATCCTTCGTAATCCTCCACACTACTATAAATTATTTTTCAACAATACACAAATCAACCCTTCATCTTCTCTCAATATTCTTGGTGTATCTTTTTTTCTTGGAAAGATCATATTGCCACTCTTGCTTAAACAGATTCCCAAAAGTTAGGTGTGCTTAATCGTCTCCGTGGCTTCTCATCCCCGCACAGCTTCTTGCTCTGTATAGGGGCACAATACACCCATGTATCGAGTATTGTTCGCATGTGTGGGGAGGTTCCACCCATACCACACTTCTGAAAAGAGTAAGAGTCAAATGTATTTTTCGTCATCAACTCACTTCCTCTTACTAGTTCCCTACAATCTCTTTCTACATGCCGCAATGTTGCATCTCTTTCACTCTTCTATCGCTATATCAACAATCGTGGGGCCCCCTGCTGAAGTGAGGCAAGTGACATGCCGCGGAAGTTGACGGCAGTTGACAGAATAGGAGTGGGACTGTTGAAAGGGGGGTGCCCCAAACTCGCTGCAAGGGAGGGGGATGCATTGAGAGAGCTCTGAAGAACACTAATAACATTAATAATAATGACAGTAACAAATGGAGCCCCCTGCTGAAGTGAGGCAAGTGACATGCCGTGGCAGTCGACGTTTGGCTTTGCAGTCCCTTGAAAATAGTTGATGCTCCCTGCTGAAGTGAGGCAAGTGACATTATCAACTATTTTCAAGGGACTGCAAAGCCAAACGTCGACTGCCGCGGCATGTCACTTGCCTCACTTCAGCAGGGGGCTCCATTTGTTACTGTCATTATTATTAATGTTATTAGTGTTCTTCAGAGCTCTCTCAATGCATCCCCCTCCCTTGCAGCGAGTTTGGGGCACCCCCCTTTCAACAGTCCCACTCCTATTCTGTCCAACTTTCCAATCCAAGAATTGGCAAATTATCTGTCTTTCTTCTGCTCAACTAATGGACTCTGGAACTCTACCTCAATCAATCTTTCCTTCATCCTATGACTTAAACTGCATTAAACTTTGTGTGTCCATGCAGTTTGACCCCAAGGTCCCTTGAATTTGGCTCTTTGTCACTCTTTTGACTCTGGGGGAGACACTCGTTACAAGCAACATGCCTTTTGTCTCTTCCATACACATAGAAAACAAAAAATGCTGATGAGGGTGTGGGACACCTTCATTGTTGCTTACCCTCATTTGTTGAATTAGAAAATCACAATGTTTGGTGTTACCAGTGTTGTTTAAGGGGGGTGACCTCTTTTTGTTTATTTCTGTCCTTTTCTCTCTTTCTCTGGCTTGTATCCATTCGGCCCCATTCAGCCAACTATTTTAAGACGTTTATCCCCATCTAGGTGTCGATTTCTTCCTGGCGAGCGATAGCGAGCCAGCATTATATGAAGAAATCCGGGTTCGCCGGAAATTTTTGTCTATCGAAAAATTTACAAATTTAGCCTGCTGTCAAACAAAAATAAAAAATATGCTGGCTCGCTACCGCTCACCAGTAAAAAATTTACACCTGGATGGGGATAAACGTCTTAAAACAGTAGGCTGAATGGGGCCAAATGGATACAAGCCAGAGAACGATAGAAAAGGACAGAACAAAAATAGGTCCCCCCCCCCCTTAAATGCACACCATCGGGGAGGTAGAGGTTGTTTTCCCATAGAACTCATCAAATGGGTTCACAAAGTACACCCCCTTCTGGGTACACAAGTCTGCTAACCTATCATTAACCCTTTCACGCACAATATGACGCAGAGGTTGCCAGATTAGCAATAAGAAATGGAGTTCTCTCACTCTTTTAATTGCCTCTCCAAAATTAGTTTTCTGCCCACAGCTAACTCAAAGACAACTGCAGAGGTTGAAATAACTAAACTAAAGGTTTCTAAATACCCCTGATGGTAACAAAGGCTTTAAAGTATCCCCAATAGGCTCAAAATCGCGTCATATGTCGGAGAGGGTTAATGGCCATCACTTTGCTGGTAGCACAATCGGACATTGAAATATGGGCTGCACAAACCCTGCGGTCCCTGTCGTCCATTTCGAAGGAAAATCTCGAATTAGTAGACACGTAGCCTACTACCAAGCAGAACAACTGATAATGAAGCAGAAGGCTTTCTCCCACACGCCAATTCCTATCTATCTATCTATCTATCTATCTATCTATCTGTCTATATGCTCAGGCCCAAGCCACACTTTTCCTATTTTTTATTTTATTTTTCTCTATTTTATTATTATTTTTGTTGTATTTTCTTGGGGGTGGCCCACTCAAGACAGAGCAAGAACAGGAAAACACAAAACACAAGACAAACCAGCGAACAAACCCAGATAAACCACAAAATTCACACAATTCCTCTAAGGATAAAACAAAATGTCAAACTAGATTTGATAGACGTTAGGAACTATACAGTATATTCACATTTGTGTTCACCAACCCAATACATTATTTCACAAATATACCTAACTAATGAAATATATGGCAGTAATGAATACATGTGGTACTCCAAGGACGTGTGGTTACTCTCCTATTACAGTGTATAGACAGACGGAAACTTGTAATGTGCTCTAAGGGGAGGTATTTAGTTTGTTCCCTACGTTTTCATCAAGCTTAAAATTACACCCCCTAGACCCCCTTTCAAGATAAATTTGTAAATTTTTCGGTAGAAAAATGTCCCGGCCGGAGGCCGGTTGCTCTTAAATCACAGGCTCGCTATCGCTCGCCAGGAAAAAATCGACACCCTAATGGCACGAAAGGTCTTAAAATTGACAGAAATAGGGCAAAATGTCTTAACATTTACAAACTACTAGGGCGAACTTCTTAAAATCTCAAAAGCAATGGGGCTAAACGTGAGGGAGAAAGGAGTAAAGAAAAAAATCCCTCAAGTGAAGATCTCCCCTTAATAGGTGAGAGAGAGAGTGAATGAACGTGAACAGTTATGGAGTGTGCTGCGTGAAGCAAGCGGGGGTTGTGTGTGTTTTATGTGTATATATGTGTGTCTGAGAGTAAGAGTGAATGGATGCCTGCAGTTATTGTGTGTGTGTGTGTGTGTGTGTATATGTATGTATGTTATGTATGTGTGTGTGTGTGTGATTAAAATTATACAGCTACCACCAGACGATTTTATGAAGCATTTGAAGGCCCTTTCGAAACCATTGGTATTCTTGCTTTTGCATATTGACTGATATAAGTAATAATTAAATCAGCATCAATAATAATAGTAGTCTTTATCAGTCTCGTTAATTAATATAAGAAACAGGAGAATTAGGTAGAGCAACATGGGTCAGTAGATACAATAGGGGAGTTAAGGATGTATTTATTTGCTTATTTATGCAGTTTTCATAATGTTTTTAGTTTCCTCCGTTGACATCCATCAAGCTTAAAAATATCACCCCCCAAAAAAAACTAAGATATATTTGTACATTTTTCGGTAGGGCCAGTTTCTCCTAAATTACAGGCTCGCTATCGCTCGCCAGGGAAGAATTGACACCTAAACGGCACGAAAGGTCGTAATATTGACAAACAAATAGTGTGAAAAGTCTTAAAATCGCCAAACTAATGGGCCGAACATGTTAAAATGTGAAAACAAAAGGGGATATACATGACTCCCTCCCCCTTCTCCCTCATGTAACGTGAGGGAGAATAGAGGCCAGAAAAAATACCATCTCCCCTTAATATGAAGAACAGGAGAGTCGATATAAACAACAGCAGTTATTATCAGTACCAGAAGCAGTAACAACAACACGAGTCGGAGCCAGATTTGTAAACATATTGATACAAATATACTTTACTTTGAAAAGTAGACAAAATGAATATAAACACCATGTGAGGAAGAGGGTTCCATGTCATCTCAACCAGTAGACCATTTCAACCAGTAGCTCTCAACCAGTGCCAAATCAACCAAGACCAACCAAACCAGTGCCAAAATATAGTACTAACCTAACCTAACCGTATTGGTTGATTTGGTACTGGTTGAGAGCTACTGGTTGAAATGGTCTACTGGTTGAGTTGACCGGTCACCGAGGAAGAGCATACTATCTTCTTATAAATTACATTTATTTTTTCAAGTTAATAATTGGATTTTAGCATAGACAGTTGGAAGGAAGGAAATTACTCACAATATATCAAATAATCATTCGTATATAGTTCGGTAACAAATAATGCATTAAATATTATACACGATGCTCTAATTCATTTTGCAAGACCAATTCGAAAATGGGGGCAGGTGGCTAGGAATCCTCCTCCCCTTGTAAAATTTTCCTACTCATCGAGACAGAGAAAGAGGTGTGGGAACGCGAAAGTGGTCCCGGACCCAAAGAATTGACACTTTTTATATTGTTTCTATTCGGGCTCTGTCTCGAGTCGGCCACCCCCAGCTATGAGGTATGTGCCTGAATATATACATACATACATACATACATACATACATACAACCTAAGCCTTCGGGTGAGACTGGTACCGTAGTGAGAATGGTCCCGTACAGATTAACCCTAAGCCTTCGTATCCAGATGTCGCCAATTGGCTAAAATTCAGACTACACACACATCCACAGCCATTCCAACGATACATAAAACACTTAACACGCATTTCACGCAATACATTCCCAGTTAAGGAGGCGCGATAATAATGAGCTTAGCTCGCATTGCGTGGATTCCCCTTAAGGGGAGATCTCCACTTGAGGGATTTTTTGTTTACCCCTTTCTCCCTCATGTTTAGCCCCATTGCTTTTGATATTATAAAACGTTTGGCCCATTAGTTTAGCGATTTTAAGAACTTTCACCCCATATTAAGACCTTTCGTGCAATTCAGGTGTCGATTTTATCCTGGCGAGCGATAGCGAGCCTGTCATTTAAGAGGAACCGGCCTTCGGCCGGGAAATTTTTCTACCGAAAAATTTACAAATTTATCTTGAAAGGGACTCAAGGGGGTGTAATTTTAAGCTTGATGGAGGTCTAGGGAACAAACTAAATACCTCCCCTTAACGAACAAGTAACAAGTAACATACACACATATAGTACATACATACATATAGTACATACATACATATAGTACATACATACATATAGTACATACATACATATAGTACATACATACATATAGTACATACATACATATAGTACATACATACATATAGTACATACATACATATACTACATACATACATATAGTACATACATACATATAGTACACACACACATATAGTACATACATACATATACTACATGCATACATATAGTACATACATACATATAGTACATACATACATATACTACATACATACATATAGTACATACATACATACAGTATACTACATACACACATATAGTACATACATACATATACTACATACATACATATAGTACATACACACATATAGTACATATAGTACATACATACATATAGTACATACATACATATAGTACATACATACATATACTACATACATACATATAGTACATACATACATATATTTCGGTAACAAAAATAATGCATTAACTATTGTTATGTACGATGCCCTACTTCATTTTGCAAGACCAATCTCGAAAATAACCCTCTAAAAAAATGGTCCTCAGTCTTGGCAACCAAGCTGAAGGCTACCTTGCCACTTGTCAAACTCCTACGATGCGTGTCTCCTCTTGCGGTACTCACTCCAAAGGGCTGCTCTCCGGAATTGACCACTTGCGAGTTTCAAGCTATAAGGAAGTTGGAGCTGTAAATATCGGTATTAAACAGAAATGCAATAATAATGTAGGTCACAGATGGATAAAAAGTATGTTTAATTTGATAGGGTGGGTTTATAATTTGATAGGGTGGGTTTATAATTTGATAGGGTGAGTATATAATTTGATAGGGTGAGTATAATTTGATAGGGTGAGTATAATTTGATAGGGTGAGTATATAATTTGATAGGGTGAGTATAATTTGATAGGGTGAGTATAATTTGATAGGGTGGGTATATAATTTGATAGGGTGGGTGTATAATTTGATAGGGTGGGTATATAATTTGATAGGGTGGGTGTATAATTTGATAGGGTGGGTGTATAATTTGATAGGGTGGGTATATAATTTGATAGGGTGGGTTTATAATTTGATAAGGTGGGTTTATAATTTGATAGGGTGGGTTTATAATATGATAGGGTGGGTTTATAATTTGATAAGGTGGGTATATAATGTGATAGGGTGGGTTTATAATTTGATAGGGTGGGTTTATAATTTGATAGGGTGGGTTTATAATTTGATATGGTGGGTTTATAATTTAATAGGGTGGGTTTATAATTTAATAGGGTGGGTTTATAATTTGATAGGGTGGGTTTATAATTTGATAAGGTGGGTTTATAATTTGATAGGGTGGGTTTATAATTTGATAAGGTGGGTTTATAATTTGATAAGGTGGGTTTATAATTTGATAGGGTGGGTTTATAATTTGATAAGGTGGGTTTATAATTTTACTACAACTGGTAATTCTGCTAAATATCGATGTCTACAGCTCCAACTTCCTTATAGCCTGAAACTATATTTTTGTTTTGACAGACAGCTAGATTTGTAAATTTTTCGATAGAAAAGTGTGTCCGGCGAAGCCGGATTTCTCCATACAATTCTGGTTCGCTATCGCTCGCCAGGAAGAAATCGACACCTGCAGGAGGATACACGTGTTAAAACAGTTGGATGAAGGGGGCCGAATGGATACAAGCCAGGGAAAGAAAGAAAAAGAGAGAAAGATAAATAAAATAGCCGGTGACCCCCCTTCAGAATCGATACATGAGATGCTAAAGGATTCAATATAGGTCTACCATTAGCTGGGGAGAAGAAGAAAAACCCGACTATGGTGTGTCCAAAAAGGTCACGACTACATTCTTCTTCTTCTTCTTCTTCTTCTGCTCTTTCTTCTTCTTCTTCTTCTTCTTCTTCTTCTCCTCTTTCTTCTTCTTCTTCTTCTTCTTCTTCTTCTTCTTCTTCTTGGCTTGGTCAGCAGCAAATGTCAGGCCGTGGGGGTGTGAGATATTTAAGGGTCGCTTTTCTGGCTCCATTTCTCCCTCATGTTTAGTCTCATTGGTTTTCAGATGATATTATAGTATAGTGAATTTAAGACTTTTTACCCTATTTCGTTGTCAGTTATAAGAAGTTTCGTGCCATTTAGATGTCGATTTTATTCCTGGCGAGCGATAGCGAGCCTGTAATTATAAGAGGAACCGGCCTTCGGCCAGGAAATTTTTCTACCGAAAAATGTACACATTTATCTTGAAGGGGGGGTCTAGGGAATGTTTTTTAAAGCTTGATAGAGGTCTAGGGAGGAAACTACAAAGGAAGCAAGTAAGTGAATATATATATAAATCGAGCCAAAACTAGTCACAATCCCCTTAAGGGGAGATTTCCACTTGAGGGATCTTTTTCTTGACTTCTTTCTCCCTCATGTTTAGCCCCATTGTTTTTCTAATCTTAAGACGTTTGCCCCATTATTTTTACGATTTTAAGAACTTTCAACCCATTTCTGTTAATTTTAAGACCTTTCGTGCCATTTAGGTGTCGATTTTATCCTGGCGAGCGATAGCGAGCCTGTAATTTAAGAGGAACCGGCTTTCAACCGGGACATTTTTCTACCGAAAAAAATTACAAATTTATCTTGAAAGGGGGTCAAGGGGGGTGACATTTTAAGATTGCTGGAGGAGTAGGAAACAAACTAGAAACCTCCCCTTAAGACTGGGGGGGGGGGGGGGGGGGAGAGAATGTCTAACGCCGCCTTGATGTAGCCCCTCTGATATTTATAGCTTGGTAATTATTATAGTTCTGTGACAATGACATTATCTCAGGTTAAGGGGGACAAGGGTTTATTTTTGGGGCGCTACTTATTTATGCTATCGCTCGCCAGGACAAAAATCGACAATTAAAGGGCACGATAGGTTTTAAAATTGACAGAAATGGGGCGAAAGGTCTAAAATTCGACAAACTAATGGGTCAAACGTCTTAAAATCTGAAAACTAGTGGGGCTAAGCAGGAGGGAGAAAGGGGTCCAGAAAAAAGGGCCCATCTCCCCTTAAGACCCCTAATATAACGCCTTGTATTATCTTAGGTTATCTTACATTACATGTTGAACGAATGGGAGATGAAAGGCTTACAAAGATAATATGTGAGTCAGGTACTAGGGGAGATAGAAGGGCAGGAAGACCCCCATTGAGATGGAGAGACTGTGTAAGAAAGGCTTTGGATGATAGAGGAATGACTATAGATCAGGCAGGGGAAGTGGTGGTGGACAGGAGTGAATGGAGAATGCTTGTGAATAGTTGAGTGAACACGTGGTCATTTGGAGTAAGGGGTCGGGCGCAAGTTGGACTAGATAATAGTCCATCAGGCGCCTGGCCCGGGGAGACGATTAATATGAAGGGTGTGCCTGGAAGTGTGGTGGGAGGGCTTGTGGCTTTGGCTCCGCTGCATGTCTGCCTGCCGAGATCGGAACCTCTCTGGGTGGTCAGGGGCCGGGGGAGTGCTGGAGCGACCTTGGTAACCCTGGTCTCTGGGTCTTCTCCTGGGTGACCTGGATGTGTGTGAGTTTGTGTTTTTTATCAGTGTTTATTTTTTGTTTTATGTTGTTTTTGTGTTTTCCCTGTTCTTGCTCTGTCTTGAGTCGGCTACCCCCAAAATGGGGATTGGGCCTGAGCATATAGATAGAATAGATAGATAGATCTTATATTATCTCAGGTTAAGGGGAGGTATTTAGTTTGTACCCTAGACCTCCATCAAGCTTAAAAATTAAACTCCCTTGACCCCCTTCAAGATAAATTCGTACATTTTTCGGTAGAAAAATGTCCCGGCCCCGAAGGCCATTTCCTCTTACATTACAGGCTCGCTATCGCTCGCCAGGACAAAAATCGACAACTAAAGGGCACGTTAGATCTTAAAATTGACAGAAATGGGGGGAAAGGTCTAAAAATCGACAAACTAATGGGGCAAACGTCTTAAAATCTGGAAACGAATGGGGCTAAGCACGAGGGAGAAAGGGGTTCAGAAAAACCGCCTCGTATAGCCTCTCTGATATTTATAGCTTGGTAATTATTATAGTTCTGTGACAATGACATTATCTCAGGTTAAGGGGGGTGACCTGCTTTTGGTTATTTTTGTCCTTTTCTCTCTTTCTCTGGCTTGTATCCATTCGGCCCCATTCAGCCAACTATTTAAAGATTTTTTTTTTTTTTTTTTTTTTTTTATCCCCATCTAGGTGTCGATTTCTTCCTGGCGAGCGATAGCGAACCAGCATTATATGAAGAAATCCGGCTTCGCCGGAGACATTTTTCTATCGAAAAATTTATAAATTTAGCCTGCTGTCTAACAAAAATAAACAAAAAATGCTGGCTCGCTACTGCTCACCAGTAAAAAATTGACACCTGGATGGGGATAAACGTCTTAAAACAGTAGGCTGAATGGGGCCAAATGGCTACAAACCAGAGATAGAGAGAAAAGGACAACAAAAACAGGTCACCCCCCCTTAAGGGGGGATGGGGCGCATTTATTGGCTTATTGTTGTATCTTTTTAACCCTCTTACGTTCTTGACGCAATTTTGAGCCTATTAGGGATACTTTAAAGCCTTTGTTACCATCAGGGGTATTTAGAAACCTTTAGTTTAGTTACTTCAACCTCTGCAGTTGTCTTTGAGTTAGCTGTGGGCAGAAAACTAATTTTGGAGAGGTAATTATATGAGTGAGAGAACTCTATTGCTAATCTGCCAACCTCTGCATCATATGAGTCTGAAGGGGTTAAAAGGGTTGGTTGAGATAGTTTGGAGTTGTATTATGGCTAGAGGTCCTTCCTAAGCTGAATAACATCGTCTAATAGTTGCCAGAGTATGATTAAAATGTAAAACTTGCACACTAAACAAACCAAAATTGGGACAAGGACAATATATAGTCAAATTAGATGATGAAAATCGCTATGGGGAAACAACGCTTACTAAAATGAAATTAAAAGACGTCCCTGGTTCTAAGGCAATGACATTATCTCAGGTGAACAGATATAGTCTGTTTTAGCATTTAGTTATTTTTAGAATCTTTTCTCCCTCGTGTTTATAACCCTACCATTATTTTTGAGAATTTAAGAAGTTTGGCCCATTTAGTTTGGCGATTTTAACACTCTTCGCCCCATTTCGTTGTCAATTTTAAGACATTTCGTGCCATTTAGGTGTCTGGGGGAAAAAAAAAAAAAAAAAAAAAAAAAAAAAAACACAGATACTAGGTGAAATAGACATGGTGTGCTGTAAAAGGTTAGCTGCCAGATCTACAGTACATGAGAGAGAGAGAGAGAGAGAGAGAGAGAGAGAGAGAGAGAGAGAGAGAGAGAGAGAGAGAGAGAGAGAGGTGGGGGGTTAGAGACAATCAGAAAGACAAAGAGAAGGAGGAGGCGGTGGGGGGGGGGGGGGGGGAGAGGAGTCAGAGGGTAAGGTGTTTTTCTGATATACTTATATACAGAAGTAAAGGTCAGTTTTTAGCCCGTCTCGTTCGTTCTGGCATATTGCCTGTACAGTCGGCCTAATAAGTGATGTCTCGGCACCAAGTCTATTTTGATCCATAATTGGTAGCAGCAATAGTTAAAGTGGATTTATTCCTTGCGAGTGAGATATACAAACCATGTTCCTACAGTTACTCACCCTATTCAACATCTGACAGACATTAATACAGCACAGAAAGACCCAAGCGTAATGGCAGCTGAGATATGACTTATTAGCGCCACTGTACGACCGTTATCAGCGGGGGTGACCGTGCGTGCGACGGTAACGGGCCGGAAACCTTTTTACGGAACCAAATTTTTGCCGACTTTGCGCGGTTACGTAGTCGGGGGGAGCATTTTACCCAGGGTTAAGGGGAGATTTCCACTTGAGGGATTTTTTTCTTTACCCCTTTCTCCCTCATGTTTAGCCCCATTGTTTTTTAGATTTTAAGACGTTCGCCCCATTAGTTTGGCGATTTTAAGAACTTTCACCCCATTTATGTCACTTTTAAGACCTTTCGTGCCATTTAAAGGTGTCGATTTTTTCCTGGCGAGCGATAGCGAGCCTGTAATTTAAGAGGAACCCAGCATTCGGCCGGGACATTTTTCTACCGAAAAATTTACAAATTTATCTTGAAAGGGGGTCAAGGGGTTGTAATTTCAAGCTTGATGGAAGTCTAGGAAACTCACTAAAAACCTCCCCAGGGTTAAGGGGAGATGGGCCGCGTTTTGGTCTATTAATTAATTTATTCCTTAGTTTCCTCGCTAGACCTCCATCAAGCTTAGAAAAACACCCCCTAGACCCCCTTCAAGATAAATTGTAAATTTTTCGGTAGAAAAATGTGCCAACTGAAGGCCGGTTGCTCTTAAAATGTCAGGCTCAATATCGCTCGCTAGTAAAATATAGACACGTAAATGGCACGAAAGGTCTTAAAATTGACAACGAAATTGGGCGAAAAGTTTTAAAATCGGCAAGCTAATGGGCCGAACGTCTTATAATCTCAAAACAAATGGGGCTTAACACAAGGGAGGATGGGGACCAGAAAAACGACCCGTCTCTCCTTAAATTCTCTGGCGCCTGATATTACCCACGTCTACAGAAGTCGGATTTTTCTGGATCCCCTTCTCCCTCATTTTAACCCCCATTAGTTTTGAGATTTTAAGACGTTCGCTTCATTAGTTTGGCGATTTTAAGACCTTTTTGTGCTTTTTTTTTTTTTTTTTTTTATGCCATTTTTTTTTTTTTTTTTTTTTTTTTTTTTTTTCTCCCCCGGCGAACGATAGCGAGCCTGTAGTTTGCGAGGAACTGACCTTCGGCCGGTACATTTTTCTACCGAAAAATGGAAAAGTCTATCTTGAAGAGAGGTCGAGGGGTATATATATTTTTAAAGCTGGATGGAGGTCTTGGGGGGGGGGGGGGGAAACGTCTTGGGGGGGTGAGGGGAGGGGGGAGGGGGAACTGAAGAAACATATGTAATAATTACATATGTGAAGACATAAATACAAGCCTGCCCTTAGGGGGGTGGGGGGGGGGGGGGGGGGGGGGGGGGGGGGGGGTGGGGGGGGGGGGGGGGGGGGGGGGGGTGACCTCGCTTTTTTTTTAATCTCTCTCTCCCTCTCTCTTTGGTTTGTATTAATTCTGCCCCATTCAGCCTACTGTTTTAAGACGTTTACCCCATCCAGGTGTCAATATTTTTCTGGCGAGCGGTAGCGAGCCAGCATATATATATATATTTTGTTTACAGCAAGCTAAATTTGTACATTTTTCGATAGAAAAATGTCAACGGCGAAGCCGGATTTCTCCATACAATGCTGGCTCGCTATCGCTCGCCAGAAAAAAATCGACACCTGGATGGGGATAAACGTCTTAAAACAGTTGGCTGAATCGGGCCAAATGGATACAAGTCAGAGTAAGAGAGAAAAGGAGAGAAAGATAAAAAAAAAACAAGCAGGCGACCCCCCTTATGACTTGAACACAATCGCTTGGGGGTATCTGGAATATAATGAATATCCGCCATGAGCTTGAAATGGTCGAGGCTTTTCTGGGTCGCACTCTGCACACTGTAATTGACCACTTGCGAGTTTCAGGCTATAAGGAAGTTGGAGCTGTAGACATCGATATTAAACACAACTACGGTAATTATGTAGGTTTCTGATGGGTGAATAGTATGTTGAATTGGGTTTCTGATGGATAAATAGTATGTTGAATTGGGTTTCTGATGGGTGAATAGTATGTTGAATTGGGTTTCTGATGGATAAATAGTATGTTGAATTGGGTTTCTGATGGGTGAATAGTATGTTGAATTGGGTTTCTGATGGATAAATAGTATGTTGAATTGGGTTTCTGATGGGTGAATAGTATGTTGAATTGGGTTTCTGATGGATAAATAGTATGTTGAATTGGGTTTCTGATGGGTGAATAGTATGTTGAATTGGGTTTCTGATGGATAAATAGTATGTTGAATTGGGTTTCTGATGGGTGAATAGTATGTTGAATTGGTTTCTGATGGATAAATAGTATGTTGAATTGGGTTTCTGATGGGTGAATAGTATGTTGAATTGGGTTTCTGATGGATAAATAGTATGTTGAATTGGGTTTCTGATGGGTGAATAGTATGTTGAATTGGGTTTCTGATGGATGAATAGTATGTTGAATTGGGTTTCTGATGGGTGAATAGTATGTTGAATTGGGTTTCTGATGGATAAATAGTATGTTGAATTGGGTTTCTGATGGATAAATAGTATGTTGAATTGGGTTTCTGATGGATGAATAGTATGTTGAATTGGGTTTCTGATGGGTTAAAGGCATGTTGAATTGGGTTTCTGATGGGTTAAAGGCATGTTGAATTGGGTTTCTGATGGGTTAAAGGCATGTTGAATTGGGTTTCTGATGGGTGAATAGTATGTTGAATGGGTTTTCTGGATGAATAGTATGTTGAATGGTTTAGTTGATGTGTGATAGTATTAGTTGAATTGGGTTTCTGATGGATAATGTTGAATTGGGTTTCTGATGGATGAATAGTATGTTGAATTGGGTTTCTGATGGATAAATAGTATGTTGAATTGGGTTTCTGATGGGTGAATAGTATGTTGAATTGGGTTTTGATTGATAAATAGTATGTTGAATTGGGTTTTGATTGATAAATAGTATGTTGAATTGGGTTTCTGATGGATAAATAGTATGTTGAATTGGGTTTCTGATGGATAAATAGTATGTTGAATTGGGTTTCTGATGGATAAATAGTATGTTGAATTGGGTTTCTGATGGATAAATAGTATGTTGAATTGGGTTTCTGATGGATAAATAGTATGTTGAATTGGGTTGAATTGCTCGCCCAGGAATAATCGACACCTTATTGGGCTAAAGCATCTTATAATCGCCAAACTAATGAGGTGAAACGTCTTAAAATCTCCAAACTAATGGAGTAAAACCGGGAGGATCAAAATAGACCCGCCCTGCACCTAATAGGGTTAAGATATAGAAATATTACCATTGGCACCAAAATGTCGGACGTTGGCGGATCTGTTGACTATATAAGGGTCCATGCCGAGGTGTTGCTCCACTTCCGCATTGGAGTGTGAGGTTGGAGTGTGAGCCTCTGTCTTGGCCCTTGTCAAGACTGGAGGGTAAACATGGGCCTTAAGGGGAGATATCCACTTGAGGGACTTTTTTTCTTGACCCCTTTCTCCCTCATGTCTAGCCCCATTGCTTTTGATATGTTAAGACGTTTGCCCCATTATTTTGACGATTTTAAGAACTTTCAACCCATTTCTGTCAATTTTAAGACCTTTCGTGCCATTTTATGTGTCGATTTTATCCTGCCGAGCGATAGCGAGCCTGTAATTTAAGAGGAACCGGCTTTCAGCCGGGACATTTTTCTACCGAAAAATGTACAAATTTATCTTGAAAGGGGCTCAAGGGGGTGTAATCTTAAGCTTGAAGGAGGTCTAGGGACCAAACTAAATACCTCCCCTTAAGGGGGTAGTGCGCGGTGGCTGGTCTATACAATATTTTATTAATTTATTTTTGAGTTTCCTCGCTAGACCTCCATGAAGCCTAGACAAACACCCCCTAGACCCCCTTTCAAGATAAATTTGTACATTTTTCGGTAGAAAAATGTCCCGGCCGAAGGCCGATTCCTTCTAAAATTACAGGCTCGCTTTCGCTCGCCAGGAAAAAATTGACACCTAAATGGCACGCAAGGTTTTAATATTGACAAAAACAATGAAGCGAAAGGTCTCAAAATCGCCGAACTAACGGAACGAACGTCTTAAAACCTCTCTAAACTAATATGCTAAACATGAGGGAGAAGGGGGTCCAGAAAAAGCGAGTAGTGAGTACCCCCTTTTAAGCCAGTATCACACGAGCGCATTATTTCCCTCAACATTTATCCTCAACACTGATCTGGCAGCTTATGAGGTAAACGTTTAACATATTTCGGTTAGCTAAATTCATCTACCATCAGTCTAGTTTCCGATACCAGGACAAAACAAATATTCCAGAAACGTTGATAATCGAAGGTTGACTATAAAAGCGCTGCTCTCGTGTGATACCGACATTTACTCTGCTGAGGGGAGGGTGGGGTGGGGCGGGGGGCTTTGTTGTGTGCTTACTGACTCTCAACCGTGTCAGCCTGTGTGTGTGTGTGTGTGTGTGTGTGTGTGTGTGTGTGTGTGTGTGTGTGTGTGTGTGTGTGTGTGTGTGTGTGTGTGTGTGTGTGTGTGGTGTGTGTGTGTGTGTGTGTGTGGTGTGTGTGTGTGTGTGTGTGTGTTGTGGTGTGTGTGGTGTGTGGTGGTCTGTGTGTGTGTGTGTGTGTGTGTGTGTGTGTGTGTGTGTGTGTGTGTGTGTGTGTGTGTGTGTGTGTGTGTGTGTGTGTGTGTGTGTGTGTGTGTAACTCGCATCACCTCTCTCTATATATATTATTCTTTGTAAGTACTTGTATATATATATCTATCTCTAGGCCTATATATATATATATATATATATATATATATATATATATATATATATATATATATATACTGTATATATATAAAATATGATTGTGTGGATATCTATTTTGTGTTTGTATGTGTATAAACTTGTAATCAGTTTCTGAGTATTTATGAACAATTTATTACTTATAAAGGCCCCAATCTGCCATTACACATTCAGTCCTATTATAATGGCTGTATTTAGACGGTATTATAATGATTAACCCCTTCAAGCTCCAAAACGCATTTATGTTCCGTGTTCTGGCTATTATTAGACGATTTCAGTCAGAATTGGAAGGGTATATGGAAGTCAGAGAGTTAAATGAGATAGTCTTAACGCATACATTACCACAGATCCTTCGTAAGCTGGGTAATGATAGCCAGTCTAGATAGTCACCCTGCGTCATAATCTTGAAAGGGTTAACAGGATACATTAATCTTGAAAGGGTTAACAGGATACATTAATATTGATTATACCCATTGGATGTCTAGATGTCCTTCCGAAGCTCAGTGTAATGCAGACCAGTTAACCCGGACTACAATACACACTGAGGGTATGATCAAGACGCAATACTATAGTAGTACTAGTGGTCTTGGGTGTGGTATTAAGAGGGGTGACCTGCTTTTTGTTATTTCTGTCCTTTTCTCTCTTTCTCTGGCTTGTATCCATTCGGCCCCATTCAGCCAACTATTTTGAGACGTTTATCCCCATCTAGGTGTCAATTTCTTCCTGGCGAGCGATAGCGAGCCAGCATTATATGAAGATTCCGGCTTCGCCGGAGACATTTGCTATCGAAAAATGTACAAATTTAGCCTGCTGTCAAACAAAAATAAAAAATATGCTGGCTCGCTACCGCTCACCAGTAAAAAGTTGACACCTGGATGGGCATAAACGTCTTAAAACAGTAGGTTGAATGGGGCCAAATGGATACAAGCCAGAGAAAGATAGAAAAGGACAGAACAAAAACAGGTCACCCCCCTTAATGGCGGATGGTCGGTTTTTATGGACCCCCTTCTCCCTCATGGTGAGACCCATTAGTTTTCAGATTTTAAGACGTTTGGCGATTTTAAGACCTTTCACCTAATTTCTTTGTAAAATTTAAGACCTTTCGTGTCATTTAGGTGTTGTATTTTTTCCTGGCGAGCAATAGCGAGCCTGTAATTTAGGAGGGAATGGCCTTCGGCCGGGAAATTGTTCTGTCGAAAAATGTACAAATATATCTTGAAGGGGGATCTTGTGAATGTTTTTTATAAGTTTGATGGAGGTCTAGGAGAGAAACTAAAAAAAAAAAAAAAAAAAAAAAAAACACCACACACACACACACACACACACACACACACACACACACACACACACACACACACACACACGCACTCCCTCTTTAGCCCCCTCAGCACGATTACGTAATTTCCATCATATTCTGGATACCATTAGACGATTTTCTCTAGTTTATAATCTACCTCTAGGACTAAAAGGGTTAAAAACGATCCCAATAGACCGTCCGCATAGCATAGGTTATTCTTAAACGGCCATAATATCCGTCTAATGTTAACCAGATTCAAGGGTAAACAAGACGACATGGTGCTGAAGGGGTTAAGGGGAGATTTCCACTTGAGGGATTTTTTTCTTTGCCCCTTTCTCCCTCGTGTTTAGCCCCATTGGTTTTGAAATTTTAAGACGTTCGCCCCATTAGTTTGGCGATTTTAAGAAGTTTCACCCCATTTGTCACTTCTAAGACCTTTCGTCCCATTTAGGTGTCGATTTTTCCTGGCGAGCGATAGCGAGCCTGTAATTTAAGAGGAACCGGCCTTCGGCCGGAACATTTTTCTACAGTAAAATGTACAAATTTATCTTGAAATGGGGTCAAGGGGGTGTAATTTCAAGCTTGATGGAAGTCTAGGAAACACACTAAAAACCTCCCCTTAAAGGATTCGATATAATAGTAAGCACTGTCCCTGTGGGCCTCTTTACCTGCACGCACCTGTGTATACCTGTAAATAATGCACGTGGATGTTTGGTTGAGTGTGCTGTGCAGCCGTGCGTCGCTAAGCGCATGGACAGTGAGTGATGCGTGCAACCTCGGCTCCTCACCAGGGTTACCAAGTTAGCTAGATCGTAAATATATGCCGAATATCGCTAGAATGATGCCACAATCTCTAGAATATCACTTACAAGGGCTCAAATCTCCAGAATATCGCTAGAATGATGCCACAATCTCTAGAATATCACTTGCAAGGGCTCAAATCTCCAGAATATCGCTAGAATGATGACACAATCTCTAGAATATCACTTACAAGGGCTCAAATCTCCAGAATATCGCTAGAATAATGCCACAATCTCTAGAATATCACTTATAAGGGCTCAAATCTCCAGAATGTCACTCTAAATAGCTCAAATCTCCAGAATATCGCTAGAATAATGCCACAATATCTAGAATATCACTCTAAATGGCTCGTATATCCAGAATATCGCTAGAATAATGCCACAATATCTAGAATATCACTAAATGGCTCGAATCTCCAGAATATCGCTAGAATAATGCCACAATATCTAGAATACCACTTATAAGGGCTCAAATCTCCAGAATGTCACTCTAAATAGCTCAAATCTCCAGAATATCGCTAGAATAATGCCACAATATCTAGAATATCACTCTAAATGGCTCGAATATCCAGAATATCGCTCGAATTCATGTCGCAATCTCTAGAATACCACTTACAAGGGCTCAAATCTCCAGAATATCGCTAGAATTCATGTCGCTAGATGTGAAAATTTGCCTCTAGACCGAAGTAAATACCCCTACAGCAAAGCGGGAAAGTAGCTCAATTGATCACTTGCGAGTTACAGGCTATAAGGAAGTTGGAGTTGTTTACATCGATATAATGTGATCCTAGAATATATACTGTATAATTATATATATACACTTTATCCATCAGCAACCTACATTATTATTGCATTTTAGATTTCATTAAGGGGAGGTTTTTAGTTTGGTCCCTGGATATCCATCAAGCTTAAGATTACACCTCCTTGAGCCCCTTTCAAGATAAATTTGTACATTTTTCGGTAGAAAAATGTCCCGGCTGAAAGCCGGTTCCTCTTAAATTACAGGCTCGCTATCGCTCGCCAGGATAAAATCGGCCTCTAAATGGCACGAAAGGTCTTAAAATTGACAGAAATGGGGCGAAAGTTCTTAAAATCGCCAAAATAATGGGGCAAACGTCTTAAAATATCAAAAGCAATGGGGCTAAACATGAGAGATAAAGGGTCTAGAAAAACTCCGTCAGATCTCCCCTTAAATCTTCCTCGTTCTATCACTCGTTTATTCTCTTATCTTATCCATCTCCTGTACCTTGTTTGTCTCTCTCTCTCTCTCTCTCTCTCTCTCTCTCTCTCTCTCTCTCTCTCTCTCTCTCTCTCTCTCTCTCTCTCTCTCTCTCTCTCTCTCCTTCCTTTGGCTAACACGCTAATATACAGAAGATCCACGCGTAGCCTTAGCGTTTACTAATGATCGGCACAATAATATCTCTCTCTCTCTCTCTCCTTCCTTTGGCTAACACGCTAATATACAGAAGATCCACGCGTAGCCTTAGCGTTTACTAATGATCGGCACAATAATATCTCTCTCTCTCTCTCTCCTTCCTTTGGCTAACACGCTAATATACAGAAGATCCACGCGTAGCCTTAGCGTTTACTATTCGGCACAAAATATCTCTCTCTCTCTCTCCTCCTTCCTTTGGCTAACACGCTAATATACAGAAGATACCGCGCAGCCTTAGCGTTTACTAATGATCGGCACAATAATATCTCTCTCTCTCTCTCTCCTTCCTTTGGCTAACACGCTAATATACAGAAGATCCACGCGCAGCCTTAGCGTTTACTAATGATCGGCACAATAATATCTCTCTCTCTCTCTCTCCTTCCTTTGGCTAACACGCTAATATACAGAAGATCCACGCGCAGCCTTAGCGTTTACTAATGATCGGCACAATAATATCTCTCTCTCTCTCTCTCCTTCCTTTGGCTAACACGCTAATATACAGAAGATCCACGCGCAGCCTTAGCGTTTACTAATGATCGGCACAATAATATCTCTCTCTCTCTCTCTCCTTCCTTTGGCTAACACGCTAATATACAGAAGATCCACGCGCAGCCTTAGCGTTTACTAATGATCGGCACAATAATATCTCTCTCTCTCTCTCTCCTTCCTTTGGCTAACACGCTAATATACAGAAGATCCACGCGCAGCCTTAGCGTTTACTAATGATCGGCACAATAATATCTCTCTCTCTCTCTCCTTCCTTTGGCTAACACGCTAATATACAGTAGATCCACGCGCAGCCTTAGCGTTTACTAATGATCGGCACAATAATATCTCTCTCTCTCGCTCTCTCTCTCTCTCGCTCGCTCTCGCTCTCGCTCTCGCTCTCTCTCTCTCTCCTTCCTTTGGCTAACACGCTAATATACAGTAGATCCACGCGCAGCCTTAGCGTTTACTAATGATCGGCACAATGATATCTCTCATCAGAAGATACCCCGTAGCGAACAGGACTATTACTGAGGACTGAGTGACATTGTGAGTGGCTGTGAGAGTGTGGGAAAAAACTGAATGAGATTGGAAAATTAAGTTGCTGGAAGGGTGTAATGGATTTAGTATGGAAGAAAGACATTACATTGTAGCGTTCAACTGGGGTTAAGGGGAGGTATTTAGTTTGTTCCCTATACCTCCATCAAGCTTAAAATTACACCCCCTTGAGTCCCTTTCAAGATAAATTTGTACATTTTTCGGTAGAAAAATGTCCCGGCCGAAGGCCGCTTCCTCTTAAATTACAGGCTCGCTATCGCTCGCCAGGATAAAATCGACACCTGAATTGCACGAAAGGTATCAATATGGGGTGAAAGTTCTTAAAATCGCTAAACTAATGGGGCAAACGTTTTATAATATCAAAAGCAATGGGGCCAAACATGAGGGAGAAAGGGGTCAAGAAGAAAAAAACCCTCAAGTGGAGATGCCCCCTTAATCCGCTCTGTGCCAGTGACGTCCTTTGTATTCTATTCCGACAACTATAATACGATTTGATTCAGCTTAAGAAGAGCCTCTATACATTACAAGGCTACACACTAGTTCAGTGTACCCTCTTAGCTACCGTAGAACCTTCCTAAGCTTCAGATAATCGTCTAAATGTAGCTCAACATAAAATGCATAATACGTCGCTGGTACAGAAGGGGTTAAAGGGCTGGGTATGGTGAGTGTGTGTGTGTGTGTGTGTGGGGGGGAGGGGGGGCTGGCTGGCTGGGTAGCCTATGCTTTTTTGCACAAGTTTATTAATATCAGTTTACGATTTAGTGTATGAAGAGAGAGAGAGAGAGAGAGAAGAGAGAGAGAGAGATAGAGAGAGACGAGAGAGAGAGAGAGAGAGAGAGAGAGAGAAGAGAGAGAGAGAGAGAGAGAGAGAGAGAAGAGAGAGAGAGAGAGAGAGAGAGAGAGAGAGAGAGAGAGAGAGAGAGAGAGAGAGAGAGAGCGCTAGAGAGAGAGAGAGAGAGAGAGAGAGAGAGAGAGAGAGCTAGAGAGCGAGAGAGAGAGGAGAGAGATAGAGAAGAGAGAGAGAGAGAGAGTGGAAGGAGAGAGAGAGAGAGAGAGTGAGAGAGGAGGAGAGAGGGGAGAGAGAGAGAGAGAGAAGGACAGTACAAGATCTCTGAGTGGAGACAAAAAATAATAATGGGAGATGGTGGTGGATCGTGATTACTAAAGGGGAGATGGGCCGTTTTCATGGTCCCCTTTCTTCCTCATGTTTAGCCCCATTAGTTTTGAGATTTTATGACGTTTGCCCCATTAGTTTTGAGATTCTAAGATTTTTTGCCCCATTTCTTTGTCAATATTAAGAACTTTCGTGTCCTTTAGGTGTCGATTTTTATTTGCTGGCGAGCGATAGCGAGCCTGTAATTGGGGAGGAACCGGACATTTTTCTACCGAAAAATGTACAAATTAATCTTGAAGGAGGATCTAATGGATGTTTTTTTTGTTTTTAGTTTGATGGAGGTCTAGCGAGGAAACTAGACAATACATGAATATATAAATAAATAGAGCCCCTAAAATACCCATTGTCCCCTTAACGTGAGGGAGGGGTGGGAAAGGGGGTGCAGGAATGAATCTGACGGAGTGCACTGAGGTTAGAGAGTCGGGGTGCGTGGTGAGGGAGTCAGGGGGTTAAGGGGAGGTATTTAGTTTGTTCCCTAGACCTCCATCAAGCTTAAAATTACACCCCCTCGAGTCCCTTTCAAGATAAATTTGTACATTTTTCGGTAGAAAAATGTCCCGGCCAAAGGCCGGTTCCTCTTAAATTAGAGGCTCGCTATCGCTCGCCAGGATAAAATCGACACCTGAATGGCACGAAAGGTCTTAATATGGGGTGAAAGTTCTTAAAATCGCTAAACTAATGGGGCAAACGTTTTATAATATCAAAAGCAATGGGGCTAAACATGAGGGAGAAAGGGGTCAAGAAAAAAATCCCTCAAGTGGAGATCTCCCCTTAATGAATTTGACCAAGCATGCTGTTATTGGACGAGGATGATGCTACGGAATGCAGAAAATAATGCTAAAAATATACACCAATTAGCGTTATTGATATTAACCTTTTGAAGCTCTGACGTGTTTTAGCAGTTTATTTTGGCCATCATTAGACGATTTTATGCAGATTAGGAAGTATCGATGGGTATTAAAAGGGTAAATAGTATCTCAATCAACCCTCTAACTTCCATATACCGTTACCAATCTGAATACAATCGTCTAATGGTAGCCAGAAACAGAAAAGAAACGCGTATTGGAGCTTGAAAGGGTTAACCCAGATTAACTTGCTCATGTAGTGTTAGAAACGCGTATTGGAGCTTGAAAGGGTTAACCCAGATTAACTTGCTCATGTAGTGATGTACACCCTATGTGGTGGATTGTGTTCTTTTATTTCCATACATTTTAGTTTAGTAAGCGTTGTTTCCACATAGCGATTTTGATTAGTTATTTTGCCTTTGTCCAAGTTTTGGTTTGTTTAGTTTGCAAGTTTTACATTTTAATATTAAAGTTAGTGTTTTACTATTAGGTTACGTTAGTTAATTCCTTTGGAAGAAACAGCGCTATTTAAATATACAAAAGTAATTATAATATTATTAGTTATAATTGTTAGCATCAAGGCACATATCATACAGTAATCTGTTACTTTAATGAAGCCCTAGCGGGCCTATAACAAATTTTCCTTGAAAAATTTACAAATCTATCTTGAAGGGGGGTCTAGGGGGTGTTTTTCTAAGTTTGATGGAGGTCTAGGGAACACACTAAATACCTCCTCTCACTTCTCCTCTTTTGGTTAAGGGAACAGTGGCTGTTTGTTTGGTCTATTAATTAATTTATTCATATATATTTTTATTTTCCTCCCTAGACCTCCATCAAACTTAGAAAAAAAAACCCTAGACCCCCCTTCAAGATAGATTTGTAAATTTTTCGGTAGAAAGATGTCCCGGCCAAAGGCCGATTCCTCCTAAATTTACAGGCTCGCTATCGCTCGCTAGGAAAAAGTCGACACCTAAATGGCACGAAAGGTCCTAATATTGACAAAGGATTGGGGCGTAAAGTCTTAAAGTCGCCGAACGTCTTAAATTCTAAACAAGACTGGGGCTAAACACGAGGGACAAGGGGTGCCATCAAAAACAGCCCATCTCTCCGTAAATGAATCTCCGAGAATCAAATATAAGGTGACAAATTAACAAGTGGCTTCAAGGGACTGGAGTTCTCGATAAGGGGTTCTAGTCCTGACGGTATAATTGGCTTACAGTGTGCTGGCTTTATAATCCAGAAGGGTTGGTAGCCTCTGAAGTCCTATTTTAACTAACCAACTAAGTAACTTCAATTAATCTCGAGACTGCTTCGAGAATGTATGTATCGCCATTAAGGGGAGGCAGACCGTTTTTCTGGACCACTTTCTCCCTCATGTTTAGCCCCATTAGTTTTCAGATGTTAAGATGTTTGCCTAATTAGTTAGTCGATTTGAAGACCTTTCGCCCCATTTTTTCGTCAATATTTAGACCTTTCGAGCTATTTAGGTGTCAATTTTTTCCCTGGCGAACGATAGTGAGCCTGTAATGTTGGAGGAACCGGCCTTCGGCCGGGAAATTTTTCTACCGAAAAATGTACAAATTAATCTAGAAGGGGGATCTAATGGATTTTTTTTAAAATTTAATGGAGGTCTAGGGAGGAAACTTTTTTTTTTATTTTTTTATTTTTTTTAAAAATTTGATGAAGGTCTAGGGAGGAAACTAAATTTTTTATTTTTTTTTTAAATTGATGGAGGTCTAGGGAAGAAACTATTGTTTTTTTTGTTTTTTTTTTTTGATGAGGTCTAGGGAAGAAACTAAATTTTTTATTATTTTTTTTTTTTAAATTTGATGGAGGTCTAGGGAGGAAACTAAAACAATATATGAATAAATGAATTAATAGACCAAACAAACGGCCAGCCTCCCCTTAATGTGCACGATTGTACAGTCACTTACAGACATTCGTGGACCCCCCCACCTATGTTTTCCTTTGTAATTATAACTACCTGGATTGAGTTTTATAGTTAATGTATAGACAGAAGGGGTCAGTACTCAAGGTATTAGTGAGTTGGGCCTCTAATTGGGCCTTGTAATTGGGGTTGGGTGTGACAGGGATCTGCCTTGTATGGGCCGATCGGCTTTTTTGCAGACTCCCATTTTCTTATGTTCTTAAATATATTCGTGCATTCGTTTTCAGATATACACTTCCACGATTATAACATGGATGAGGACCGCAATTTGTTTGTGAGTGACTGTACCTCTCTATGTACCCACCCACTCTCTCTCTCTCTCTCTCTCTCTCTCTCTCTCTCTTATACTGTACTTTACTTTTAGCGTTTCCTTATTGTCATTCCCTCAACCCTACTCTAATTTTATTCGCCTCTATTGTCTCGTACCTTACTCTATACGTTCGACTCTACCTTACTCTACTCTTTTATACTCTTAAGAATCTACCTTGCATTGTTGTACTATACTCTCTGCCTTACTCTTAGCCTACACTAATCTACTCTATTCTAATCTACCCTGGTATTCTACTCTACTCTACCCTACTTTACCATACTTCTACTCTATTCTAGTCTACCCTACAGTGTTATACTCTAATCTACCCTACTTTACTTTAATATACTCTGTTCTACTCTATTGTAATCTACCCTACAGTGTTATACTCTACTCTACTTTACTACTCTATTGTAATCTACCCTACAGTGTTATCTTCTACTCTACCCTACTCTACTACTGTTCTACTCTATTATAATCTACCCTACAGTGTTATCCTCTACTCTACCCTACTTTACTCTGTTCTACTCTATTGTAATCTACCCTACAGTGTTATCCTCTACTCTACCCTACTTTACTCTGTTCTACTCTATTATAATCTACCCTACAGTGTTATCCTCTACTCTACCCTACTTTACTCTGTTCTACTCTATTGTAATCTACCCTACAGTGTTATCCTCTACTCTACCCTACTCTACTACTGTTCTACTCTATTGTAATCTACCCTACAGTGGCATACTCAATCTCTCCCTCCTTCCTTCCCTCTGCCATTATAATCTAACCAGACCAAACCAGTGGAGCCATCTACCGGCCAAATCACGTACTACTCCTCCTTTCGCCCTCTACCATTCCCACGTATCGTAGGTCGTTACTACAAAGGTTTATGTAGCGTTTACAGTTTGCTAAGTTTAATGCATATACTTCCTTCCGTGATGGGTGATTACCATGCCAGACCTGTGAGAATTCCATATGGAGATCAGTGGTCTGGTTAAGGGGAGGTATTTAGTTTGTTCCCTAGACCTCCATCAAGCTTAAAATTACACCCCCTTGAGTCCCTTTCAAGATAAATTTGTACATTTTTCGGTAGAAAAATGTCCCGGCCGAAGGCCGGTTCCTCTTAAATTACAGGCTCGCTATCGCTCGCCAGGATAAAATCGACACCTGAATTGCACAAAAGGTCTTAATATGGGGTGAAAGTTCTCAAAATCGCTAAACTAATGGGGCAAACGTTTTATAATATCAAAAGCAATGGGGCTAAACATGAGGGTGAAAGGCGTCAAGAAAAAAATCCCTCAAGTGGAGATCTCCCCTTAATCTGCTCTACATAACTAACTAACTAGGTGATTACCATATATATATATATATATATATATATATATATATATATATATATATATATATATATATATATATAAATAATATGTGTATGTTTTGTTATATTGTATTGTGTTAGTACAATAGTGTTGGTTAAAACAATGACAGTATTGTTCGAGTTATCAACATTTATTTCATCATTCCCCAAGTTATGTTGGCTAGCACTAGTTGATTGTGTTCGCTTTAGGAAGGGACTCTGGAAAATATATCTATCTATCTATCTATCTATATGCTCAGGCCCAATCCCCACTCTTCCTATTGTTTATTTTTCTTTGCCTCTATTTTTTGTTCTTCTAGAAATGGAGGCTCAAAATTATCTCCATTACTATTTTCAATCTCTAAGAATCTTCCTAAGCTGTAAGCACACTTAAGGGGAGATTTCCACTCGAGGGATTTTTTTCTGGACTCCTTTCTCCCTCATGTTTAGCCCCATTGTTTTTCTAATTTTAAGACGTTTGCCCCATTATTTTGACGATTGTAAGAACTTTCAACCCATTTCTGTCAATTTTAAGACCTTTCGTGCCATTTAGGTGTCGATTTTATCCTGGTGAGCGATAGCGAGCCTGTAATTTAAGAGGAACCGGCTGTCAGCCGCGAAATTTTTCTACCGAAAATGTACAAATTTATCTTGAAAGGGGCTCAAGGGGGTGTAATCTTAAGCTTGAAGGATATCTAGGGACCAAACTAAAAACCTCCCCTTAATAACTTAACTAAAGGTTTATAAATACCACTGATGGTAACAAAGGCTTTAAAGTATCCCCAATAGGCTCAAAATCGCGTCATATGCGTGAAAGGGTTAAGGGGAGGTTTTTAGTTGATTCCCTAGACTTCCATCAAGCTTAAAATTACTCCCCCTTGACCCCCTTTCAAGATAAATTTGTAAATTTTTCGGTAGAAAAAATTTCCGGCCGAAGGCCGGTTCCCCTTAAATTACAGGCTCGCTATCGTTCGCCAGGAAAAAAATCGACACCTAAATGGCACGAATGGTCTTAAAATTGACAGAAATGGGGCGAGGGATCTTAAAATCGCCAAACTAATGGGGCAAGCGTCTTTAAATCTCACACGCAATGGGGCTAAACATGAGGGAGAAAGAGGTTCAGAAAAAAATCCTCCTGGTGGAAATCTCCCCTTAACATATACATAATAGGGTCGTGAAGTAAAGTGAACAGGATCCCTCCCCTTCCTCCCGTCTGTGAGGGTGTTTATTCTTTGTTGACGTCTGGCAACCCGTTCACCACATGAGGGTCAATGTCACTCTCACTAGCGGATACCGTACTGTGGGGTGGGGGTGGTGGAGGAAGGTGTACCGGTGTGTGCCGGGGTGTGTGTGTGTGTGTGTGTGTGTGTACACCGGTGCGTGTGTGTTCGGGTGCGTGTGTGTGTCTCGATTCTCGTGTTTTTTTTTTCTCGTACTCTCTCTGTCTCTGTCTCTCTCTCTGTCTCTCTCTCTCTCTCTGTCTCTCTCTCTGTCTCTCTCTCTCTCAGGAGTTCTTTTTGCCTTCTTTTTTTGTTCTGCCTGGAACAAACTTCCCTGGGTGGTAGTAAAGAGTTATTCAGCATAGTAGTTCAATAACCCAGTACCGGTAGATAGTATATTTACACGCAATACACTACAATATGTACACTCGGTCCAAAAAGTATCTGCACCCCTACCCTGATAATCTGGTGTGTACAGCTTGGTAGGGTTGGCATATCTACCTGTAGCTATATCCATCTATACTACTGTCTACCTATACTACCCACGACCTACAACCTTTACTACCAAGCTGTACACACCAGATGATCAGCGTAGGGGTGCAGATACTTCTTGGACCGAGTGTACATTGCACTATAAGATCTCACTTTTTACTTTTTCACTTTTTGCGGAGTAATACGCAATGTCGTAAATTCTAACTATCTATACTCGGTTTCATTTCAATTGACCACTTGCGAGTTTCAGGCTATAAGGAAGTTGGTGCCGTAAACATCGGTATTAAACAGAAATACAATAATAAAGTAGATGTCTCATGGATAAAACGTATGTTGCATTTAGTTGCATGTATTTATAAATGCACTACAACCGCATTTTAGCTGGTCATTCTGCTAAATATTAATGTAAACAACTCCAACTTCCTTATAACCTGAAATTCGCAAGTGGTCAAATTTTATTTTTCGAGAACTAAGGGGAAAATATGAAACTACTCTGTCTCGGATTCATATTAGTGCCAAGTGTTCATACTTAAGGGGGGTCACCTGCTTTGTTTCTCTACTTTCCTCTCTTTCTCTGGCTTGTATCCATTTGGCCCCATTCAGCCTACTGTTTTAAGACTTTTATCCCCATCTAGGTGTCTATTATTTCGCGAGCCAGCATTGTATGGAGAAATCCGGCTTAGCCGGAGATATTTTTCTATCGAAAAATATACAAATTTAGCCTGCTGACAAAAACATACAAAAATATGCTGGCTCGCTACCGCTCGCCAGGATAAAATCGACACCTGGATAGGGATAAACGTCTTAAAACAGTAGGCTGAATGGGGCCAAATGGATACAAGCCAGAGAAAGATAGAAAAGGACAGAACAAAAACAGGTCACCCCCCTTAATAGCAATGTCTACAGCTCCAACTTCCTTATAGCCTGAAACTCGCAAGTGGTCAATTACTCTAGTTATTTTTGAGCTATGGGAGGTTAGGGTCAGGATTTCTGCCCTGCTTATAATGAATGGATTATATTACGTAGAACACCGTGTGGAAAGACGACTAGGTGGGTTAGACCTGGAAGTGGAGGAGATGAGCAAGGTGTTTAAGGATGAGATCTGTGCAGCATGTGAGGAGGTGTGTGGAGTGAGGAGAAGAGGGAGGGGAGTGAAAGGTACAGCATGGTGGACAGAAGAGGTAAGAATAGCTGTGGAAGAAAAGAAGAAAGCATATAGAGAGTGGTTAGGTAGTAGAGGGAATGAAGATTCCGAGAAACAGAAACGAGCGAGGTACGTGGAGGGTAAGAGGGTGGTGAAGAGAGTAGTGAAGGAAAGTAAGAGAAGAGTAGATGAGGAATTTGGAAGGAATCTGAGTGTAAAATGGAGGGAGAGTAAGAAACTGTTCTGGAAAGAAGTCAAGAAAGTTAGGGAAGGTAGCAAGGGAAACAGTAAGGGTGTGAAAGATAAGAATGGGAGAATGCTAGCCGAGAAGCAAGAGAGAGTCGAAAGATGGAGGGAGTACTTCAATGAGTTGCTAAATGTAAGGAATGAAGAGCCAGCAAACATAGCTGGATATGGTATGGGAGGGAGAAGAAGAGAAGTAGTGGAGGAGGAGTTGGGGGGGGGGGGGGGATCAGGAGGTCAGAAGTGTGGGAAGCCATGAAAAGAGTGAAGTTGGGGAAAGCACCAGGAACAGATGGAGTGTGTGGGGAAATGTTGAGGTATGGTGGTGAGATAGTGATAGAATGGGTATGGAAAATGTGCAGACTAGCATGGGAGAAGGGGAGTGCACCCGATGACTGGAAGACTGGCATAATAGTCCCCCTATATAAGGGCAAAGGGGAAAGAGGAGTGTGTGGTAACCACCGAGGAATATGTCTTCTAAGCGTAGTAGGGAAGGTATACAGTAGGGTAGTGATTGAGAGAGTGAGAGTGAGAACGGAGAAATGGATAGGCGACGAGCAGGGAGGTTTTAGGAAGGGAAGAGGATGTGTAGATCAGATTTTTACCCTGAATTGTGTTGTGGAGAAATATCTGGAGAAGAAACAAAAGGTGTATGTTGCCTTTATGGACTTGGAGAAGGCCTATGACAGAGTGGATAGAGAAGGTTTGTGGAAAGTACTTAGAATATACGGAGTAGAGGGCAAGTTGCTGAAAGCAGTGAAGAGCATGTATGAGGGTGCAAAGGCGGCAGTACTTGTGGAGAGTGAGCAGAGCGAGTTCTTTGACCTGAATGTGGTTTGAAACAGGGGTGTGTGATGTCCCCGTGGTTGTTTACTGTATATATGGATGGAGTCATGAAAGAAATACTATCAAGAGCAGTGAATGTTGGTGTATCGCTGAAAAGGGAGGGAATTGAGTGGAAGCTACCTATACTGCTGTTTGCGGATGATACAGTTCTGATGAGTGATAATGAATGGGAGTTGCAGGGTCTGGTAAATGAGTTTGGAACAGTGTGCGAAAAACGGAATTTGAAGGTAAATGCGGGGAAGAGCAAGGTTATGGTCTTCGAAACGGGTGAAGTCACAGAGTGTGAGGTGAAGATGAACGGTCAGGCTATGGAGATCGTCAACTCTTTTAAGTATCTGGGCAGTGTGTTGAGTAAAGATGGGACTATGGATGAAGAAGTGCGGGAGAGGGTACAACAGGGGAAGAGGGTTGTCGGAACGCTAAAAGCAGTAACAAGAATAGGGTGGTCAGTATGGAAGTGAAGAAGTCTTGCATGACAGTGTGGTAATCCAGACACTGACTTACGGAAGCGAAGCATGGACGTTGGTTGAGAGACTCAGACCAAGAGTGAGAGCAGTGGAAATGAATTACTTAAGGAGTGCGTGCGGAGTTACATGGAGGGATAGACAGACTAATGAGGAAGTAAGAAGGAGGTGTGGTGTGGAGGTAGATGTGCTGGAAAGTGTGAAAAGGAACAACTTGAGATGGTTCGGCCATATGGAACGTATGGAAAGCGAGAGAATGACTAAGAGGGTGTACGAGAGCCCGGTGGAGGGACAGAGAGGGAGAGGTAGACCGAATGAGAGGTGGAAGGATGGAGTGAGGAATTACATGAACGAAGGCGGTGCTGGTTGGGGGGAGGGGCGTCGACTGACTGGGGACAGAGGTGCATGGGGGCGGTTCGTTCGTGGCCACCCCTTCGGGGATGACGGCGTCAGGCAATAGATAGATAGATAGAACATCGTGTAATGATAGCAACAATTAAGTTAAAGAAACGCGTCAACAATATATCTGATGGGGTTAATGCTATGGAGGTTGAATTCATGTTGTCTTATTAATGTGAATGTGCAAAGTGAGTGTTAAGGGGAGATGGTTCACTTTTTAGTCGATTTTTTTCGTGTACATAGTATTTTTCTAGTTTCCTCCCTAGACCTCCATCAAGCTTATAAAAATACCCCCTAGACCCCCCTTCAAGATAAATGTGTACATTTTTCGGGAGAAAAATGTCCCGGACAAAGGTCGTTTTCTCTTAAAATTACAGGTTCGCTATCGCTCACCAGGAAAAAATCGACACCTAAATGGCACGAAAGTTCTAAAATAAATTGACAACGAAAAGGGTCGAAAGGTGTTAAAATCGTCAAACTAATGGGCCGAACGTCTTAAAATCTAAAAACAAATAATGGGGATAAACATGAGGGCCAAGGGGGTCTAAATAAGGACCCATCTCCCCTTAAGATACAAGGACACAGTTATTGACGTACAGGTAATGTTTGCGTTTCCTGCTTCCTCTGTTTCGTCTGTTTCCATAGTGTGTTGCCTTAGTCATTTGGTCCATGGTGGTGGTGGTGGTAGTGGTAGTGGTGGTAGTAGTGGTGGTAGTGGTGATGGTGGTGGTGATGGTGGTGCTACTGGTGGTGCTAGTGGTGGTGGCTGTAGTGGTAGTTGTAGTGGTCAGTTCCTGGTTGGGTACCCTAATGCTCCCTGCGGATCATTTGGGATGTCTGTATGCACGAACACAACACATAATCACACACACACACACACAACACACACACACACACACACACACACACACACACACACAGAGTCAGCGGTATATTGCTAACATAGCATCGTAATTGCTAACCCCTTCTGTACCGGTGACGTCTTGGACATATTATGCTAGCTATATTTAGTGGATTTTATGCAGTTTAAAAAGGATCCGTGGTAATAAAAAGGGTTAAGTGAGATAGTTTGAAGCCTGTTCATTGCTGGAAGCACTTTTGAAACCGAATAAACCCGTCTAATAGTACGGTAGCCAGAATAAGTTAAATAGACGGCACCGGTACTAGAAGGGTTAAGGGGAGGTTTTTAGTTTGTTCCCTATATTTCCATCAAGCTTACGATTACACCCCCTAGACCCCCTTTCAAGATAAATTTGTACATTTTTCGGTAGAAAAATGTTCCGGCCAAAGGCCGGTTCCTCTTACTTACATTACAGGTTCGCTATCGCTCGCCAGGAAAAAATCGACACCTAATTGGCACGAAAGGTTTTAAAATTGACAGAAATGAGGCGAAAGTTCTTAAGATCGTCAAACTAATGGGGAGAAAGTCTTAAAATTTCAAAAACAATGGGGCTAAACATGAGGGAGAAAGGGATCCAGAAAACAATCCCTCAAGTGGAAATCTCCCCTTAAGGTCCTACGAATTCTTAACTATCACCATATGTTCGAGGTATAACGCACTAATGATGCTGTACTGTTCAATGAGGCGCTCGGTTATGGCCTTGGCCTTGCTCGGGGCCTTGGGGCTGTTCGGCCAGGCAGCTTGGGGAACAGCAACAACAAGAACAACAACAACATGAGGATTTCGAAAGTCCTAATTTACTGTCCTTTATTTAATTTTCTGGACAATTTTCACCGTGTAACGTAGCTATTGCATCTGGTAAATAGCGGTTTTGCGACTTATTTCGGCTAAGGATACGCGTTGCTCATTTTTTTTTTTTTTTTTTTTTCTATATTCCAACTACTCCCTCTCGGGCATAGGCTGAGAGTCTGTACATTCCACCGCCCAACACGGTGAAGCCCGTGAGGTCTTGTTCCAGTCTGGGGAGTGAGACATGCGAAGCATCCATCATGGCTCGAAGCAGCTCCATCTCTGAAGCGGCCGGTTGCTTCGCTCAAGTGCTTCACCGTCTCACCCTCCAGACTCAGACCCTCACTCTCAGAACGCCACCTATTGAGCAGTGAACTCACTAGGCATTGTCCCCCTGTAACATATTTTGAATATGGGAATATTCATACAGTGTTATTTAATCAGGGAACAACGAGGGTATTTTTTGGGCATTTCGGTGGGCTTTGTGGTAATGCACTGATACTAGGTACAGCACAAATTCAATCCCAATAATATCTTCCCATTGACATATCGGGATTTGAACCCGGGTCCATTGGATTACCAATCCAGTGGCATGACCACTCCACCACACCTCCCCTACGTTGTAATGTTAGGGGTGACCGGTCAACTCAACCAGTAGACCATTTCAACCAGTAGCTCTCAACCAGTACCACATCAACCAATACGGTTAGGTTAGGTTAGTACTATATTTTGGCACTGGTTTGATTGATCTGGGTTAATTTGGCACTGGTTGAGACCTAGTGGTTGAAATGGTCTACTGGTTGAGATGACATGGAACCAATATTATGAGTAGAACAACTAGAGAATTGCGTAAACAACGTCTATGATCTGTTCTACCTGGAACAAACTTACCTCAGTTGTAATTAGTTCTTCAGTAGAGCAGTTCAAGAAGAGTGTTCTACTTAAGCCGATATCACATGAGCGTTTTTCCCTCAACATTTATCCTTAACACTGGTCTGGCAGCTTATGAGGTCAAATTTTGTTAATATTTCTGTCACGTAAATTCATCTATCATCAGTCTAGTTTCCGATACCAGTGCAACATATTCCAGAAATGTTGCCAGAAAAATGTTGAGTATCGAATGTTGACTATAAATGCTCTCGTGTGATACCGGCTTTACTGTGCAATGAGTGCACTGCTCTACACATTATCATATCTTTCCACTTCCAGTATGTCCGCAAGGTCTTTGAAATACTAACTATATATCTTGTTACTCCTTGCAACTCTCTTTCTCAGGTGGTAACAAATTAAGGGGAGGTATTTAGTTTGTTCCCTAGACCTCCATCAACCTTAAAATTACACCCCCTTGAGTCCCTTTCAAGATAAACTTGTAAATTTTTCGGTAGAAAAATTTCCCGGCCGAAGGCCGATTCCTCTTAAATTACAGGCTCGCTATCGCTCGCCAGGATAAAATCGACACCTGAATTGCACGAAAGGTCTTAATATGGGGTGAAAGTTCTTAAACTCGCTAAACTAATGGGGCAAACGTTTTATAATATCAACAGCAATGGGGCTAAACATGAGGGAGAAAGGGGTCAAGAAAAAAGTCCCTCAAGTGGATATCTCCCCTTAAGATGACTTAATTAAGGGGGGTAGTGCTTGTTTTTTGGTGTATTTATTTATTAATATATTCTAGGGATTCGAACCTGGGTTATCACACACAGATTTTTAGACACCTTAACCATTACACTATTACTTTATTTTGTAGTTTCCTCGCTAGACCTCCATCAAGCTTCAAATTACACCCCCTAGACCCCTTTCAAGATAAATTTGTACATTTTTCGGTAGACAAATGTTCTGGCCGAAGGCCGGTTCCTCTTACAATTACAGGCTCGCTATCGCTCGCCAGAAAAAAATCGACACCTAAATTATTAAATGGCACAAAAGGTCTTAAAATTTACAGAAATAAGGCGAAATGTCTTAAAATCGCCAAACTAATGGGGTGGACGTCTTAAAATGTCAAAATTAATGGGCCTAAGCATGAAGGAGAAGGTTGTCCAGAACGAAAAAGCCTTCAGTGAAATTCTCCCCTTAAGAAGCCCGTATTCCATTTTTTTTTTTTTTTTTTTTTTTTTTTTTTTTTTTTTTTGGCGCCCTAGGTAAAGTCTATTCACTGTGAGTAGGAGAAAAATCCTGACCTCTAACCTCTGTAACTCAAAAACAACGAGAGTAATCGAACTAATGTGTCTACCATTTGGGAAGAGTCCGTCAGGGAAGAGATGTGGGAATTTACAGCCCATTTGTTCCGGCCCTTTTTGAGTTGAGGGGAGATTTCCACTTGAGGGATTTTTTCTTTACCCCTTTCTCCCTCATGTTTAGCCCCATTGCTTTTGAGATTTTAAGACATTCGCCCCATTAGTTTGGCGATTTTAAGAACTTTCACCCCATTTATGTCACTTTTAAGACCTTTCGTCCCATTTAGGTGTCGATTTTTCCTAGCGAGCGATAGCGAGCCTGTAATTTAAGCGGAACCGGCCTTCAGCCGGGAAATTTTTCTACCGAAAAATGTACAAATTTATCTTGAAAGGGGGTCAAGGGGGTGTAATTTCAAGCTTGATGGAAGTCTAGGAAACACACTAAAAACCTCCCGTTAAAGAGGATAGAGGTCATGATTTCTCGCCTACTAACAGCGAATAGACTATAGTATTGTCTGGGCCTTGGTGTCTGACAGGTAGAAGGCCGGGGTGGAGGAAAGGCCGGGCTGATATGTGTTTTAGGGGAGATGGGGGTTCCCTTTCTCCCTCATGATTAGCCCCAGTAGTTTTCAGATTTTATGACGTTCGGCCCATTAGTTTGGCGATTTTATGACTTTTCGCCCCATTTCTTTGTCAATATTAAGACCTTTCGTGCAATTTAGGTGTCTATTTTATCCTGGCGAGCGATAGCGAGCCTGTAATCTAAGAGGAACCGGCCTTTGGCCGGGGCATTTTTCTATCGAAAAATAACACATTTATATCGAAGGGGGTTTTGGGGGGTATTTGGTCAAAGCCTGATGGGGGTCTAGGAAGCAAACTAAAAATCTCCCCTTAACCCCTTCAGTACCATGACGCCATTTTATCTTTGATTCTGGCTAAAAGGAGACGATTTTATGCAGATTAAGAAGGGCCCATGTTACTAAGAGGGTTAATTGAGACCGTATTTACCCATTCGCGTCAGATATGTAAGCTAAGTACTAAAGCATATCGTCTAATGGTAACCAGAATGTGTGTGTGATTAAGAAATACGTCATGGTTCACCTCTGTTCACCTCTGTGGGATGGAAGTGGAGTGGTTGCATTGAGGCAGTTGGACAAAATTCAAAATAAAGCTATTAGATTAATTAATAACCCTGCAATCACACAGGACCTTCCTACATTATCCATACGAAGAAACGTTGCATCCCTTGCATTATTCTACAGATATTTTCACAGCAATTGTTCCGAGGAACTTGCTTCAATTGTGCCGCCTCTCCACATCTTTCCCCGTAGAACTAGGGCAGCTGAGAGCGCCCATGAATTTACACTTTCTCCTCCACAATGCAGAACTTCTGCTTATCAGAATTCATTTATCCCCAGAGCTACTACTCTTTGGAATTCACTTCCCTCGAATTGCTTTCTACAAACTTACAATCTACAAATGTTTAAATCCAGTTGTTACAAAAATGTTATGAATGGAGGATGCCTTTAGGTACATGGACCCTTTTGTTTTATCTGTGTTTTTCCTTCCTCCGTTCATTGTCTCTTAAAAAAAAAAAAAAAAAAAAAAATGGTGGTGAAGGGGTTAAGGGGAGATTTCCACCTGGAGGATTTTTTTCTGGACCCCTTTCTCCCTCATGTTTAGCCCCGTTGCTTTTGAGATTTTGAGACGTTCGCCCAATTAGTTTGGCGATTTTAAGAACCCTCGCCCTATTTCTGTCAATCTTAAGACCATTCGTGCCATTTAGGTGTCGATTTTTTCCTAGCGAGCGATAGCGAGCCTGTAATTTAAGGGGAAATTTTGTCTACCTAAAAATTACAAATTTATCTTGAAGGGGAGTCTAGGGGGAGTAATTTTAAGCTTGATGGAAGTCTAGGGAATCAACTAAAAACCTCCCTGTCCCGTATTCTATTTTTGTTTTGTTTTTCCCCCTCCGTAGGTTTTTTTGTTTGTTTTCGTATTGTATGGGCTCCGCTGCGGCCTTGGTGGGTGACAGGTAGAAGGCCGCGGAGGAGGAAAAGGCCGGGCTGATGTGGTGGTTGAGGGGGGGGGGGGGGGCATTTTTTGTCTGGTCCCCTCTCTCTTCCTCCTCCAGGTTTCTATAATTTTTTTCAGATTTGATGACGTTCGGCCCATTTAGTTTGGCGATTTTAAGACCTTTCGCCCCATTTAGTTTGGCGATTTTAAGACCTTTCGCCCCATTTAGTTTGGCGATTTTAAGACCTTTCGCCCCATTTCTTTGTCAATATTATGACTATGTAATTTTGGTGTCGTTTTCTTTCCTGGCGAGCGAGAGTGAGCCTGCATTTTAAGAGTTAACGGCCTACGGCCGGGAAATTCTTCTATCGAAAAATTTACAAATTTATCTCGAAGGAGGGTCTTGGGTGGGTGTTATTTAAAGGTTAGGATGGTTTGAGGGAAAATGGACAACTAATCGTCAACATGCATATATTATCTTACAATGTATATTTAAGCCAATAAAGCAGCCCTTTATACATTTTTTGCATAAGCCTCTTTGCACTATTGGGGTGGTAGTTGTTGCTTGATTTCCTTTGTACCCCATGCTGTACCGGTGACGTCCTTTCATTATAGTCTGGCGTTGATTAGGCGATTTTGTTCAGGTTTTTAGGAAGGAACTCTAGCCATGATAAGGCTTCAAACCTATCTCAACCAACCCTTTCAGCTACCACAGATCAGTCTTAAGGGGAGGTTTCTAGTTTGTTTCCTACTCCTCCGGCAATCTTAAAATGTCACCCCCTTGACCCCCTTTCAAGATAAATTTGTACATTTTTCGGTAGAAAAATGTCGATTACTCTTAAATTACAGGCTCGCTATCGCTCGCCAGGATAAAATCGACACCTAAATGGCATGAAAGGTCTTAAAATTGACAGAATGGGGCGGAAATTCTTAAAAATCACCAAACTAATGGGGCAAACGTCTTAAAATCTCAAAAGCAATGGGGCTAGACATGAGGGAGAAAGGAGGTCAAGAAAAAAGTCCCTCAAGTGGAAGTCTCCCCTTAAGCTTCATTATATCGTTTAAATAGCACGTCGACGGTCGCTGGTACTCAAAGGGTTAAGGGGAGGTTTTTAGTTTGTTCCTAAGAGTCCATCAAGCTTGAAGAAATACTCTCAAGACCCCCCCCTTGGAGATATATTTGTACATTTTTCGGTAGAAAAATGTCCCGGCCTAGGGCCGCTGTCGCTCGCCATCGCTCTCCAGGAAAAAATCGACACCTAAATGTCACGAAAGGTCTTAAGATTGACAGAAATGGGGCGAAAGGTCTTAAAATAGCCAATATAATGTTGCGAGCCTGTAAAAGGTCTCAAAACGAATGGGGTTAAACATGAGGGTGAAGGGGTCTAGTAAAAACAAAAGCCTTAAGTGAACCTCTCCCCTTAACCTTGGCTAGCCTAATGAAGGAGTCACCTGGTCTCTCTCTCTCTCTCTCTCTCTCTCTCTCTCTCTCTCTCTCTCTCTCTCTCTCTCTCTCTCTCTCTCTCTCTCTCTCTCTCTCTCTCTCTCTCTCTCATCTAGTTTGTCGGGATTTTACATAATCCCATTTTTCACTGGAAGTAAATTCAGAAGTTAGTACAGCTACGAACTTATAGATTTTGTGACACGATCTCCTCAGAAACCTGTCAAGTATGAGCATATCCATTATTATGTTCTCTCCACCAACTACTCCTAAACTCGAGTAATCAAATTAACAAACACATGTGGTAGTCCGGGGATTCGAACCCAGGACGCTCACACCAAAAATCGGTTATTTTAAACGACACTACTGCAGCGTTATGAGAAACAATTTATTAGGGAAAATAGGCACCAATAGATTCGCCATATTTGTCTCCATATAGTCCGCATGGAGGATTTACGTTATCGACAAATTGAAAAAATACCCACTTCACAGACAAATACACCACAAATCTAAGTCAAAGATGTCAAACAGCGGGGGTGTGGGGGCGGCAGCCCCCTCCCATAATACTAGGATAGGTTAGGTAAGGTTGTTAGGTTAGGCTAATGTCCTGTCAAAGGGATATAGTAAACACTAGGATAGCCTATACCCGGTCAGAGGTAAGTCCTGCGGTAGTCTCCTTGAATGCTACCCAAAAATCAACACACCTTTGCATTGCGCCACGAAGACAGATAAAGAATGCTGCACAAGCCTACGATTTGTTATGCAGTTTGGAATCCTGCACACCAATCTTAGCATCTACATTAATTCCAACTGCACTATACTTGGACACACAATCGATGTAGTGATAGAGAAGATATGGTTCGATTAAACTATTTATTTGTAAATTGATGGAATTTGGCAGAGATTTTGGAATGTTGGAGGAACAGCAGACAGTAACTACAAGCCTCCTAACCTAAAGCCGGAGTCACACGAGCCCTTTTTCGAGCAATTTTTACGGGCAATTATGGTTAGGAAGCTTCAAAAATTACACTTCATCAGAATTCAGCCGCCTAACATACTCTACCTTGAGTCTAGTTACCGATACCAGTGCAAAAATGTCCCGAAATAATACGAGAAAAAACTTGCTCATGGAAAACTGACGGAAAAAGCGCTCGTGTGACAGCGGCTTAATATACCTAAACTTAATGTACTTTACAATAACACTACACAGGAAAACAACCAACAACAGAGATATTGATCCTTACTAGGCTGCTTGTAACTAAACTACCTATAGTCTATTCGCTGTAAGTAGGCGAGAAATCATGACCTCTATCCTGTATAACACAAAAAGGGCTAGAGCAAATTGGCTGTAAATTTCCACATCTATTCCTTGACTGACTCTTCCCAAATGGTAGACATATTAGCTCGATTACTCTAGTCGTGTTTTTAGTTACAGAGGTCATGATTTCTCGCCTACTGCCAGCGAATAGACTATAGCTCGCATCTAACGGGAACCACCCAGTCATAGAAAACGTACTGCCCCATAGCCATTTAGAAGACTAAGCTAATGTTTATTATAATCTCAATAATAATAATAACACAATGCTACTCTTGACAGGTGTGTGTGGGATCGATCGCCAGCCTCATGGGTTACAGGACCTACACGTTACCTCTGAGCTACGATACGACAAGGTGAGTAAGGTGTGAAAGATGTATTTAAGGGGAGGTTTTTAGTTTGGTCTCTAGGTATCCATCAAGCTTAAGATTACACCCCCTTGAGCCCCTTTCAAGGTAAATTTGTAAATTTTTCGGTAGAAAAATGTCCAGGCTGAAAGCCGGTTCCTCTTAAATTACAGGCTCGCTATCGCTCGCCAGGATAAAATCGACACCTTAATTGCACGAAAGGTCTTAAAATTGACAGAATGGGGCGGAAATTCTTAAAAATCACCAAACTAATGGGGCAAACGTCTTAAAATCTCAAAAGCAATGGGGCTAGACGTGAGGGAGAAAGGGGTCAAGAAAAAAACTCCCTCAAGTGGAAATCTCCCCTTAACCTTTATGTTCCAGCGGTGGCTATTTAAGGCGAGGCAGACCGTTTGTTTGGTCTATTAATTCATTTATTCATATATATTTTTATTTTATTTTCCTCCCTAGACCTCCATCAAGCTTAGAAAAACACCCCCTAGACCCCCACTTCAAGATAGATTTGTACATTTTTCGGTAGAAAAATGTCACGGCCGAAGGCCGATTCTTTTTTAAATTTCAGGCTCGCTTTCGCTCGCCAGGAAAATATCGCTACCTAATTGGCACGAAAGGCCTTAAAATTGACAATGAAATGGGGTGAAAGGTATTAAAATCGCCAAACTAATGGGGCCGAACGTCATACAATCTTGAGGAAATGGGGCTAAACACGAGGAAGAAGGGAGTCCAGAAAAACGGTCTGCCTCCCCTGACTTGAATTGATTATTGAGGATGTTGTGGCAGTTTAAGAAGGACCTGTGGCAGCCAAAAGGGTTACGTGAGATAGTTCCAAGCCGGGTAATTGCTGGAGGCCCATTTTGAACGGATTAACCCTCTCCGACATATGACGCGATTTTAAGCCTATTGGGGATACTTTAAAGCCTTTGTTACCATCAGGGGTATTTAGAAACCCTTAGTTTAGTTACTTCAACCTCTGCAGTTGTCTTTGAGTTAGCTGTGTTGAGCCTATTGGGGATACTTTAAAGCCTTTGTTACCATCAGGGGTATTTAGAAACCCTTAGTTTAGTTACTTCAACCTCTGCAGTTGTCTTTGAGTTAGCTGTGGGCAGAAAACTAATTTTGGAGAGGTAATTATAAGAGTGAGAGAACTCTATTTCATATTGGCAACGTCTGCGTCATAAATGCGTGAAAGGGTTAAAGTCGTCTAATCGTAGCCAGAATGAAGTTACAAGGACGGCGCCGGTACAGAAGGGGTTAATCTTTCAGTTGCGTGCTTCCCTGCCGACTTATGGAGGCCGGGTTTTCTGGCCCCCTCCCTCGTGTTTAGCCCCATTGGTTTTGAAATTATAAGACATTCGCCCTCTTAGTTTGGCGATTTTAAGACTTCACCCCATTTCTTTGTCAATATTAAGACCTTTCGTGCCATTTAGGCGTCTATTTTTTCCTGGCGAGCGATAGTGAGCTTATAATTCTAAGGGTTACCGGCCTTCAGCCGGGACATTTTTCTATCGAAAAATGTACAAATATATCTTGAAGAGGGGTCTAGGGAGTGTTTTTTTTTTTTTACAGGTTGATGGAGATCTAGGGATGAAGCTAAAAGATAATACAAAGATAAAAAACATAAACAAATAACGACCTATCTCCCCTTAAGGTGGGGTTTTAAGAGGAAGTTTTTAGTTCGTTCCCTAGAATTCCATCAATCTTAAAATTACACCCCCTAGACCCCCTTTCAAGATAAATTTGTAAATTTTTCGGTAGAAAAATGTCCCGGCTGAAAGCCGGTTCCTCTTAAATTACAGGCTCGCTATCGCTCGCCAGGATAAAATCGACACCTGAATTGCACGAAAGGTCTTAATATGGGGTGAAAGTTCTTAAAAAAAACTAATGGGGCAAACGTTTTATAATATCAAAAGCAATGGGGCTAAATATGAGGGAGAAAGGGGTCAAGAAAAAAATCCCTCAAGTGGAGATCTCCCCTTGAGGTGATTATCTTACACAACCCTCCACCGATGACCGAACCATAATAATATGCGGAGGTGCGTGATCTGGTCTAGGGACCAATTGGAAGTTCACTTTATCCATATTACACGCTTCTTGATTTACAGTAAGCACTATCAAAAAAAATTAACACATATACACACGAACACCACACACACACACACCCACACACACACACATATACACACGAACACCACATACACACACGCACACACACACACACACACACACACACAACACAACACAAAAAACACTACCACATATAACATACTATATAATATTTATACACCCCACACCACACACACATATATATACACCACACACACAAACAGAACCACACAACACACAAACACAAACACACACACACAACACACACAACACACGAGAACACCACCAAACACACACACACAACACACACACCACACACACCACACACATATACACACGAACACCACACACACATCATAGTGAGGAGAGGATAGGGGATTTAAATGCAGATATGAGCATATAGGATAGGTTTAAGGAGGGTGACCTGTTTTTGTTCTGTCCTTTTCTATCTTTCTCTGGCTGGTATCCATTTGGCCCCATTCAGCCTACTGTTTTAGGACGTTTATCCCCATCCAGGTGTAAATTTTTTACTGGTGAGCGGATAGCGAGGCAAGATATTTTTTATTTTTTGTTTGACAGCAGGCTATTTTGTACATTTTTCGATAGAAATATATCTCCGGCGAAGCCGGATTTCTTCATATAATGCTGGTTCGCTATCGCTCGCCAGGAAGAAATCGACACCTAGATGGGGATAAACGTTTTAAAATAGTTGGCTAAATGGGGCCGAATGGATACAAGCCAGAGAAAGAGAGAGCAGTGGGGATATACATAGCTTTACTCATGGTATAAACACTCCACATGTTGTCTTTACTGACCACACAGACAATGGAACACGAGAACAAAGAAATTCTGCATAAGGCCCACACGAGACCGATTCCTTTCACACCCGACCGACCTATGTCTAGTTTACCCTCGAACATTTCTAGGGTTTTTGAGTTAGTTACTGTTGTGGTAGGCAATCTATTTCTAGGGTTTTTGAGTGTATGTTTTGTAGGCAATATTCTAGGGTTTTTGAGTTAGTTACTGTTGTGGTAGGCAATCTATTTAGGGTTTTTGAGTAGTTACTGTTGTGGTAGGCAATCTATTTCTAGGGTTTTTGAGTTAGTTACTGTTGTGGTAGGGCAATCTAGTTCAGGTTTTAGTTAGTTCTGTTGTGGTAGCCATCTATTTCTAGGGTTTTTTTGAGTTAGTTACTGTTGTGGTAGGCATCTATTTCTAGGGTTTTTGAGTTATTACTGTTGTGGTAGGCAATCTATTTCTAGGGGGGTGTTTGAAGTTGGGTTTAGTCTGTTGTGGTAGGCAATCTATTTCTTGGGTTTTTGAGTTAGTTTACTGTTGTGGTAGCCCAATCTATTTCGAGTGTTTTTGAGGTCAGTTCCTTTTGTGGTAGGCATCCTAATTTCTAGGGTTTTTGAGTTAGTTACTGTTTTGGTAGGCAGCTATTTCTAGGGTTTTTTTGAGTTAGTTACTGTTGTGGTAGGCAATCTATTGTCTAGGGTTTTTGAGTTTAGTTACTGTTGTGGTAGGCAATCTATTTCTAGGGTTTTTGAGTTAGTTACTGTTGTGGTAGGCAATCTATTTCTAGGGTTTTTGAGTTAGTTACTGTTGTGGTAGGCAATCTATTTCTAGGGTTTTTGAGTTAGTTACTGTTGTGGTAGGCAATCTATTTCTAGGGTTTTTGAGTTAGTTTACTGTTGTGGTAGGCAATCTATTTCTAGGGTTTTTGAGTTAGTTTACTGTTGTGGTAGGCAATCTATTTCTAGGGTTTTTGAGTTATTTCTGTTGTGGTAGACAATCTATTTCTAGGGTTTTTGAGTTAGTTACTGTTGTGGTAGGCAATCTATTTCTAGGGTTTTTGAGTTAGTTACTGTTGTGGTAGGCAATCTATTTCTAGGGTTTTTGAGTTAGTTACTGTTGTGGTAGGCAATCTATTTCTAGGGTTTTTGAGTTAGTTACTGTTGTGGTAGGCAATCTATTTCTAGGGTTTTTGTGTAGTTACTGTTGTGGTAGGCAATCTATTTCTAGGGTTTTTGAGTTAGTTACTGTTGTGGTAGGCAATCTATTTCTAGGGTTTTTGAGTTAGTTACTGTTGTGGTAGGCAATCTATTTCTAGGGTTTTTGAGTTAGTTACTGTTGTGGGAGGCAATCTATTTCTAGGGTTTTTTTGAGTTAGTTACTGTTGTGGTAGGCAAATCTATTTCTAGGGTTTTTGAGTTAGTTACTGTTGTGGTAGGCAATCTATTTCTAGGGTTTTTGAGTAGTTACTGTTGTGGTAGGCAATCTATTTCTAGGGTTTTTGAGTTAGTTACTGTTGTGGTAGGCAATCTATTTCTAGGGTTTTGAGAGTTAGTTAACTGTTGTGTTGTAGGCAAATCTATTTCTAGGGTTTTTGAGTTAGTTAGTTACTGTTGTGGTAGGCAATCTATTTCTAGTGTTTTCTAGTTAGCTAGTGCTGAGGTAGGCAATCTATGTCTAGGGTTTTTGAGTTAGTTACGGTTGTGGTAGGCAACCTATTTCTCGGGTTTTTCAGTTATTTACTCTTGTGGTAGGCAATCTATTTCTAGGGTTTTTGAGTTAGTTACTGTTGTGGTAGGCACTCTATTTCTAGGGTTTTTGAGTTAGTTACTGTTGTGGTAGGCAATCTATTTCTAGGGTTTTTGAGTTAGTTTACTGTTGTGGTAGGCAATCTATTTCTAGGGTTTTTGATAGTTACTGTTGTGGTAGGCAATCTATTTCTAGGGTTTTTGAGTTAGTTACTGTTGTGGTAGGCAATCTATTTCTAGGGTTTTTTGAGTTAGTTACTGTTGTGGTAGGCAATCTATTTCTAGGGTTTTTGAGTTAGTTACTGTTGTGGTAGGCAATCTATTTCTAGGGTTTTTTGAGTTAGTTTACTGTTGTGGTAGGCAATCTATTTCTAGGGTTTTTGAGTTAGTTACTGTTGTGGTAGGCAATCTATTTCTAGGGTTTTTGAGTTAGTTACTGTTGTGGTAGGCAATCTATTTCTAGGGTTTTTGAGTTGTTACTGTTTGTGGTAGGCAATCTATTTCTAGGGTTTTTGAGTTAGTAGTACTGTTGTGGTAGGCAATCTATTTCTAGGGTTTTTGAGTTAGTTACTGTTGTGGTAGGCAATCTATTTCTAGGGTTTTTTTGAGTTAGTTACTGTTTGGTAGGCAATCTATTTCTAGGGTTTTTGAGTTAGTATACTGTTGTGGGTAGGCAATCTATTTCTAGGGTTTTTGAGTTAGTTACTGTTGTGGTAGGCAATCTATTTCTAGGGTTTTTGAGTTTAGTTATGTTGTGGTAGGCAATCTATTCTAGGGTTTTTGAGTTAGTTACTGTTGTGGTATTCAATCTATTTCTAGGGTTTTTGAGTTAGTTACTGTTGTGGTAGGCAATCTATTTCTAGGGTTTTTGAGTTAGTTACTGTTGTGGTAGGCAATCTATTTCTAGGGTTTTTGAGTTAGTTACTGTTGTGGTAGGCAATCTATTTCTAGGGTGTTTTTGAGTTAGTTACTATTGTGGTAGGCATTCTATTTGTTGGGGTTTTGAGTTAGTTACTGTTGTGGTAGGCAATCTATTTCTAGGTTTTTTGAGTTAGTTACTGTTGTGGTAGGCAATCTATTTCTAGGGTTTTTGAGTTAGTTACTGTTGTGGTAGGCAATCTAATTTCTAGGGTTTTTGAGTTAGTTACTGTCGTGGTAGGCTATCTATTTCTAGGGATTTTGAGATAGTTACTGTTGTGGTAGGCAATCTATTTCTAGGGTTTTTGAGTTAGTAACTGTTGGGGTAGGCATCCTATTTCTAGGGTTTTTTTGAGTTAGTTACTGTT
>CM064502.1:53763378-53765878 GCA_032716605.1 Paralithodes platypus | reverse complement strand
ATTGCTTCAATTTTCCTAGCGAGTTTTACTACATAATCTGATCACACATTTCTGTGATTTAACCTCCATATATATATATATATATATATATACCGGTATATATATACTGTTTTTTTTTTTTTTTTTAATATATACAAAAATATGGATAATAATATAAATATGAATATGTACAAACGACCACAACATCGTAACGCAAGACATAAACGAGGAGGTAACCTGGGTAACACCACAGGGGAGGAAGATATGCGAGAACAATATGATGACTGGAGGACAAACACTTATGGGGGACCACCTTATTTTGGTTCTCTCTTTCCCTCTCTCTCTCTCTCTGGGTTGTATCCATTCGGCCCCATTCAGCCTACTGTTTTAAGACGTTTACCCCCATTCAAGTGTCGATTTTTTCGTGGCGAGCGGTAGCCAGCCAGCATATTTAAAAACATTTTTTTTTACAGCAGGCTAAACTTGTACATTTTTCGATCGAAATATGTCTCCGGCGAAGCCGGATTTCTTCATACAATGCTGGCTCGCTATCTCTCGCCAGGAAGAAATCGACACCTGGATGGGGATAAAACGTCTTAAAACAGTATGCCGAATGGGGCTGAATGGGGCCGAATGGATACAAACCAGAAAAAGAGAGAAAAGGAGAAAAAAAAAAAAAACAGGTGACCCCCTTTAACATTGCGAGAGGCCCCAACTGAACTGGAATGTAAATGGTACGCGGTACTGTGGGGTCATAACGAGATGTTCGGGGGGGGGAGGGGGGGGGGGGGGGTGGGGGGGGGGGTTGGGTGTGGGGGGTGGGGGTGGGGGGGGGGGGGGGGGGGGGGGTGGGGGGGTGGGGGGGGGGGGTGGGGGGGGGGGGGGGTGGGGGGGGGGGGGGGGGGGGGGGGGGGGGGGGGGGGGTGGGGTGGGGGGGGGGGGTGGGGTGGGGGGGGGGGGGGCGGGGGGGGAGGGGTATAGGCAGGAGGAGGAGGGGCAGGAGGAGGAGGGAAGGATGTAATGGAGAGAGAAAAATGCATTGAAACGTAAAATGCAAAATAGAGGCGGGTAAATATTATGATGGAAAGGATATTTAGTTGCATGTATGAAAAGCTTAATGGCAGACAATGTTATCAGTACACCATAGAATCATTGTATTTATTATGCACTTACAAATAAATGTAGTTTTATGTCGGAGTCCGAAAATCCGAAACGTTCCTCTGTTTTTAAGGGGAGGTTTTTAGTTCGTTCCCTAGAATTCCATCAATCTTATTAAAAAGTTTTAACACCCCCTAGGACCCCCTTCAAGATAAATTTGTACATTTTTTCGGTAGAAAAAAAAGTCCCGGCTGAAAGCCAGGTTTCCTCTTGGTAAATTACACGCTCGCTATCACTCGCCCAGAGATAAAATCGACACCTGAATTGCACGCGAAAGGTCTTAAATATATGGGGTGAAAGTTCTTTAGTTCTTAAATTTGCTCAAAACTAATGAGGGCCAAAAAACGTTTTATAATATCAAAAGCAATGGGGCTAAACATGAGGGAGAATGGGGTCAAGAAAAAAATCCCTCAAGTGGAGATCTCCCCTTTAAGTTGACACAATGCCCATTTACTTAGTGCAAAAAGTGGTTTCGACCAAGCTATGACCGTGACTTGGATTCCCTCAAATCCTGTATAAACTTTATAGAAATCCATTAATGAAGTCAAACAGGCCCATTCAATAATACCGGTTAAGGGGAGATTTCCACTTGAGGGAGTTGTTTTTTTCTTGACTCCTTTCTCCCTCATGTTTAGTCCCATTGCTTTTCTAATTTTAAGACGTTCGCCCCATTATTTTGATGATTTTAAGAACTTTCAACCCATTTCTGTCAATTTTAAGACCTTTCGTGCCATTCATGTGTCGATTTTTATCCTCGGCGAGCGATAGCGAGCCTGTAATTTAAGAGGAAACCCCGGCCTTCTGGCCCGGAGTAACATTTTTTCTACCGAAAAATGTACCATTTTATCTTGAAAGGGTGTCAAGGGGGTGACATTTTAAGATTGCTGGCGGAGTAGGAAACAAACTAAAAACCTCCCCTTAACAATACTCAATACAAGGACGCACTGTGTCCCTGTACAGAGCAAGAAGCTGTGCAGTTGTAAAGAACCCCTTGATGCGGTTGAGCACACCCAGCTTCTGGGAGGCTGCCTTAGCAAGACTGGTAATATGGTCCTTCCAAGTGAGAGCAGAAGAAAAAGAGACACCGAGAATATTGAGAGAATATGAAGGACGGATTTTTGTATTGTTGAAGTGTAAGGGATAGTCCACTGGGAGTTCCGGACACTTAAAGAAGCCATGCTGGCGATCTGAGAGTAGATTATGAGAAGAGAAATGCTCAAGAAATTTGGAAACCAGAATCGTTTCAAAAACTTTTAGAGATACAAGAGATAAGAGCAATTGGACGATAGTTGGAGGGTTGAGAGCGGTCACCCTTCTTTGGGACAGGTTGAATGAGAGCAGGCCGTTAGAGGAGGAGACAGAG
>CM064502.1:53713502-53763278 GCA_032716605.1 Paralithodes platypus | reverse complement strand
CGTTCGCCCCATTAGTATGGCGATTTTAAGAACTTTCAACCCATTTATGTAACTTTTAAGACCTTTCGTCCCATTTAGGTGTCGATTTTTTCCTGGCGAGCGATAGAGAGCCTGTAATTTAAGAGGAACTGGCCTTCAGCCAGGACATTCTTCTACCGAAACATGTACAAATTTATCTTGAAAGGGGGTCATGGGGGTGTAATTTCAAGTTTGATGGAAGTCTAGGAAACACACTAAAAACCTCCCCTTAAAAAAGGGGTGACCGGTCAACTCAACTAGTAGACTATTTCAACCAGTAACTCTCAACCAGTACCAAATAAACCAATACGGTTAGGTTAAGTTAGTACTATATTTTGGCACTGGTGTGGTTGGTCTGGGTTAATTTGGCACTGGTTGAGAGCTACTGGTTGAAATGGTCTACTGGCTGAAATGACAAGGCACCTAAAAAAGGCCATTTGCTCTCCAAAAAGGCCAAACTTTCTCGCTCTCCATACATGTTATATAAATATGTGAATATTTATGATACAGATTGTTACACAGATAGAATGTTAATGTACCTTTCCTGTAATGAAGATCTTAACCCTCTCACGTTTTTGACGCAATGTTGAGCCTATTAGGGATACTTTAAAGCCTTTGTTACCATCAGGGGTATTTAGAAACCTTTAGTTTAGTTACTTCAACCTCTGCAGTTGTCTTTGAGTTAGCTGTGTTGAGCCTATTAGGGATACTTTAAAGCCTTTGTTACCATCAGGGGTATTTACAAACCTTTAGTTTAGTTACTTCAACCTCTGCAGTTGTCTTTGAGTTAGCTGTGGGCAGCAAGCTAATTTTGGAGAGGTAACTATAAGAGTGAGAGAACTCTATATATTATTGCTAATCTGGCAACCTCTGCGTCATAAAAACGTGAAAGGGTTAACAAATATATAGCCTCAAAGTGTTACGAGAAGCAAACTTGTTCGTTGAAAATTGACTGAAAAAGTGCGCCCCCCCCCCACCCACACACACACACACACACACACTTATTTTCTGTGATACTTAATCTTAATTAAACGTAGTCCTGACGACAACATGTACCCGTCTGGGACGTTGTAATGGCCTGAACTCTGAAAAGATTAATTAATCTGACTTGTAATCTGACCTTCTGAAGTAATTACGTGAACAGTCGGGGTAAAAAAAATATAGAAAAATGTATCAACTTTTCTGATTGTTAATGAAGTGACGTAATATAATGATGTGACAATATATATCAGATTATAAGAGGTTTGCCCCATTAGTTTGTCGATTTTATGACCTTTCGCCCCATTTCTTTGTTAATATCAAGACCTTTCGTGCTATTTAGGTGACGATTTTGTTTCCTGGTGAACGATAGTGAGCCTGTAATTATGTAATTATGTAAGGGATCTATGGAAGACTTATGTAATCCCCTCAGTACCTCGCTTAATTAAGGAGAGGTTTTTAGTTTGGTCCCTAGATATCCTTCAAGCTTAAGATTACACCCCCTTGAGCCCCTTTCAAGATAAGTTTGTACATTTTTCTGTAGAAAAATGTCCCGGCTGAAAGCCGGTTCCTCTTAAATTACAGGCTCGCTATCGCTCGCCAGGATAAAATGACACCTAAATGGCACGAAAGGTCTTAACATTGACAGAAATGGGTTGAAAGTTCTTAAAATCGTCAAAATAATGGGGCAAACGTCTTAAAATTAGAAAAACAATGGGGCTAAACATGAGGGAGAAAGGAGTCAAGAAAAAAATCCCTCAAGTGGGAATCTCCCCTTAAGGAGGGTAGTAGGTTATTTGTTGGTCTACTGTACAGTATAAATATCTAATTATTAATTTATTTTTTAGTTTCCTTGCTAAACCTCCAATAACGCTTAAAAACATTCCCCCTACACCCACCTTCAAGATAAATATGTACATTTTTCGATCGTAAAATTACAGACTCGCTATCGCTCGCCGGGACAAAATAGACACCCAAATGGCACGAAAGGTCTTAAAATTGACAAACGAAATGGGGCGAAAGGTGTTAAATCCGCCAAAGGAATGGGCCGAACGTCTTAAAATCTCAAAACTAATGGGGCTAAACACGAGAAGGAGAAGGGAGCCCAGAAAAAAAAAACAGCATCTCCCCTTAATTACCATGTTCTTTGTTTGAGAGATAAGTAATGCTGAAATATGAGGGTAGACTGAAACTTTGGACTGCGACAACACACCAATATAAGGGCTATATATATATATCTCTCTCTCTCTCTCTCCTCCTTCTTTGCTATCCTTTCCTTCCACTGTCCCTTACTCTCGGGTTAGCTATCTCTACTAGAATTAAGTCCTGACCTGCACCTCGTTGGGATCGTAAGGTCTGTGTGATCAGTGTATCTATGTAAAGATATGTAAATATATTTCTCTCTCTCTATCTATCTATCTATATATCTATCTAATTATCTCTCTCTCTACATATATTCAGGGATCTGCCTTGCTTAGGCCAATCGGCTTTCTGCAGACTCCCATTTTCTTATGTTCTTATGTTCTTATATATCTATCTGTCTATCTATCTATCTATATATAAATTATTAATATTGTTCATAACACCAATATCCCCCAAATGAAGTTAATTAAAGTTTGTGAACCTCCTGGGATTCGTACCTAGGACACCACATACACCACAACTCACACGCTATAATCATGAAGGGAAGATGGGGCGTTTTTCTAGCTCCTCTTCTCCCTCATGTTTAGCCCCATTAGTGTTCAGATTTTAAGATGCTTGCCCCATTAGTTTGTCGATTTCAAGACCTTTCGCTCCATTTCTTTGTCAATATTAAGACCTTTCGTGCTATTTAGGTGTCGAGTTTTTTTTCCTGCCTGAAATATTGGAAGGGCCGGGACATTTGTCTACCGAAAAATGTACAAATGTATGTAGAAGGGTGATGTAATGGATGTTTGATAGAGGTCTAGGGAGGAAACTAAAAATAATAATAAATATATGAAATATTCGACTTAAAAATAAACCATTCTACGATTAATATCCATATTATCGAATACTGGATAAGGATATAACCATGTAAACGGACCCAACTGCACTTACATAAGAACTGACGGAGGAGGGGTCTGGGATGGGGACATTTAAGGGGAGATTTTTAGTTTGTTCTCTTTCTAATTTACATCAACGACATAGATGAGGGTCTCACCTGCACAATCTCAAAATTTGCTGACGATACAAAAATTGCAAATAGCGTACTCTCAAAAGAACAAGTTGACGATATGCAACACAATCTAGATAAATTGTCATGTTGGGCCCAAATTTGGCAAATGAGTTTCAATGCGGATAAATGTAAAGTACTACATGTCGGATACCTAAATGAGAAAGCAAACTATTCGATGAATGGCACTCAGCTTAAGAATGTAAACAGAGAAACTGATCTGGGAGTAACAATATCGAGTAACCTAAAACCGAGTCAACAATGTTCAGAAGTTGTTAAGAAGGCAAACAAAATAATTGGCTTTATAGGCAGGTCATTTGAGCATAAATCCAAAGAAGTTATCCTAACCCTTTACAATTCCTTAGTCCGCCTCTTCTGGAATACTGCGTTCAATCCTGGTGCCCTTATTACCAAAAAGATATAAACAAGCTAGAACGAGTTCAACGTAGAGTTACCAAAATGATACCTAGCCTAAAGAACAAACCATACGAAGAGCGTCTTAGAGAATTAAATCTATTTCCTTTAACCCAGCGCAGATTAAGAGGCGACTTAATTCAAGTGTTCAAAATCATCAAAGGCATCGACAATATGAACTGTAGTAAGTACTTCACTATCGACCAATCTAATTACACGCGGGGAAACGGTTGCAAAATTATTGGTAAATCTTTTAACTCGCACGAATCTAAGAATTTCTTCTTCAATCGAGTTGTCAACTTGTGGAATGGGCTTCCCCGAGACGTTATAGACTGCAGCACCGTTGATTCATTTAAATTCCGCCTAGACAAATATCTCGCATCAAACCCGCAACTGACTGCGTTTGTAAATGAATAACTTTATCCTCCCCTCAGTTACTAACCCATATGTCCCCTACTAACTTCCTAGTCCTGCCACGTTAGTGGCAGGGCAGTAGTTCCCTTTCCAATGTTCCCTTACCCACTCTAAACCACTGTTTGGACACTTGATCCTCAGTGTTTTGGAGGACAAGCAACCTAGAAGGGTCACTAGACCTGTTGTTGCTTGATTTCCTTTGTACTCCTTTGTACTCCTAGACCTCCATCAAGCTTAAAATTACATCCCCTAGGCTCCCTTTCCAGATAAATTTGTAAATTTTTCGGTAGAAAAATTTCCCGGCCAAAGGCCGGTTCCTCTTAAAATACAGGCTCGCTATCGCTCACCAGGAAAAAATGGACACCTAAATGGGACGAAAGGTCTTAAAATGGGGCAAAAGTTCTTAAAATCGCCAAACTAATGGGGCGAACATCTTAAAATCTCAAAAGCAATGGGGCTAAACATGAGGGAGAAAGGGATCCAGAAAATAATCTCTCAAGTAAAAATCTCCCCCTACAGTACCGGTGACGTCCATTGCATTTGATTTCAGCTACATTTCGACGATTTTCTGAAGCTTAGGAGAGGTATGTGGTAGCTAAAAGGCTTAATTGAGATAGTCTGGAGCCTTCTGCATGAGAGACATCCTTCCTGAGCTGAAGAAAATCATCTAATAGTGTCCAGAATGTGATGGAAAGGACGTCGCTGGTATTGACTGGGTTAAGGGGAGATTTCCACTTGAAGGATTTTTTTCTTGACCCCTTTCTCCCTCATGTTTAGCCCCATTGCTTTTGATATTATAAAACGTTTGCCCCATTAGTTTAGCGATTTTAAGAACTTTCACCCCATATTAAGACCTTTTGTGCTATTCAGGTGTCAATTTTATCCTGGCGAGCGATAGCGAGCCTGTAATTTAAGAGGAACCGGCCTTCGGCCGGGAAATTTTTCTACCGAAAAATGTACAAATTTATCTTGAAAGGGACTCAAGGGGGTGTAATTTTAAGCTTGATGGAGGTCTAGGGAACAAACTAAATACCTCCCCTTAAAGAGGACGCGCCTGCGTACACCCACTTACCACCTACGCCTACGGTATAAGCTAGCCTAAACGCGAGATTGGGTCAGTTTCCACCCAGCGGTCGAGGGGTGTGTACGTCTCCCCCCTGACGCTCGTTCACACACCATATCTCTCTCTCTCGCTCGTCGTCAGTTCCCTTCTCGTATCGTAAACTTGATATCCCTGCCACAGTGAAGTTACATAGAACATGAAGGAGAGATTTCCACTCGAGGGACTTTTTTTTTCTGGACCCCTTTCCCCCTCATGTTTAGCACCATTGTTTATGATATTTCAAGACGTTCCCCCCATTATATAGACGATTTTAAGAACTTTCGCCCCATTTCTGTCAATTTTAAACATTTTGGTGTCGATTTTTCCCTGGCGAGCGATAGCGAGCCTGTAATTTGAGAGGAACCGGCCTTCGGCCGGGACATTTTTCTATCGAAAAATGTACAAATTTATCTTGAAAGGGAGTCTAGGGGGTGTAATTTTAAGCTTGATGAAGGTCTAGGGAACAAACTAATAACCTTCGTTTTATGCTGGCAAGTATTAGACAATTTTATTCGCCTTAGAAAAGACGTCCATCAACTAAAAGGCTACCAATTACTATCTCAATTAATCCCTTTAGCTACCATATATATGTCTTTCCTAAGCTTCATAAAATCGTCTAAATGTAGCCGAACATGACTGTACGCCGGGTTAACAATTGAATTAATTACATTAGGGGGGACACATTTTTTTTTTTTTTTTATCTTTCTCTCCTTTTCTCTCTTTCCCTGGCTTGTATCCATTCGGCCCCATTCAGCCAACTGTTTTAAGACGTTTATCCCCATCCAGGTGTCGATTTCTTCCTGACGAGCGATAGCGAGCCAGCATTGTATGGAGAAATCCGGCTTCGCCGGAGACATTTTTCTATCGAACAATGTACAAATTTAGCTTGCTGTCAAAACAAATATATATATATGCTGGCTCGCTACCGCTCGCCAGGAAAATAGTGACACCTGGATGGGGGTAAACGTCTTAAAACAGTAGGCTGAATGGGGCCGAATGGATACAAACCAAAGAGCGAGGGAGAGACAGAGATTTTTTTTATAAATATAATAATGCCAACTACGACGACCAACATACACGATCGATGCCTACCAAAGAACTCCAATGATAAGTACACAGGGAATGTTTTTTTTTTGTCAGCATACACAATAACGATAGATTTGATTGATCGATCTTATGGTTGGGTGTGAGAGGGATCTGCCTTGTGTGGGCCAATAGGCTTTCTGCAGACTCCCATTTTCTTAGGTTCTTACATGATTTTCGCCTTGATGTTTACGAAGTGTTTAAGGGAGCCCACCTCGCTTTTGTTTTCTCTATCTGGCTTGTATCCATTCGGCCCCATTCAGCTCACTGTTTTAAGACGTTTACCCCCATCCAGGTGTCAATATTTTCCTGGCGAGCGGTAGCGAGCCAGCATATACAGTATATATATATATATATATATAGATATTTTTTTTACAGCAAGCTAAGTTTGTACTTTTTTCGATAGAAAAATGTCTCCGAAGATGCCGGAATTCTTCATACAATACTGGCTCGCTATCGCTCGCCAGGAATAAATCGACACCTGGATGGGGATAAACGTCTTAAAACAGTTGGCTGAATGGGGTCGAATGGATACAAGCCAGAGAAAGAGAGAAAAGGAGAGAAAGAGAAAAAAAACAGGTGACCCCTCTTAAGATGAATGTGTATATATTGAACTACGTGCGTCCATATATTGAACTACGTGCGTCCATATATTGAACTACGTGCGTCCATATATTGAACTACGTGCGTCCATATATTGAACTACGTGCGTCCATATATTGAACTACGTGCGTCCATATATTGAACTACGTGCGTCCATACATTGAACTACGTGCGTCCATATATTGAACTACGTGCGTCCATATTGAACTACGTGCGTCCATATATTGAACTACGTGCGTCCATATATTGAACTACGTGCGTCCATATATTGAACTACGTGCGTCCATACATTTTGGCTCGTACATTCTGTTATTTTGGCCCTGTCACTCTTTCAACTCTGGGGGAGGCACTCGCCACAGGCAGTTTTGCCTTTTGTCTCCCTCATCGACATATACAATATATATATAAATGAATATATATATAAATGAATATATACATATAAGAAATAAATTATATAATATATAGATATATATATATATAATATATATATATAATATATATATAGTATATATATACAGTATATATATAAATACATATATATATATATATATATATATATATATATATATATATATATATATATATATATATACTGTATATATAATTATATACCGGTATATATATTTATATATATATGTATATACAGTATATACATTATACTGTATATATATACTGTATATATGTACATCAATTATGTTGCCTCTCCCATTCTCTTCTAACCTCCTTTGGATTATGACGCGATCATTAAACAATATTGTACAGCTTGTGAAGGATCTTTGGGAGTTAAAAGGGTTAAGACTGGTCCAATCAAACCTCGGACTTCCATATACCATTCCTTATCTGAATAACATCGTCTAATAATAGCCAGAACATAGAGGAGAACTGCGTCCTAGAATACTGAGAGGGTTAAGATACTCTCTGAACTACACACACACATACACATACACTCACTCACTCACTCACACACACACACACTTACTCACTCACACACACACTCACTCACTCACACACATACACACTCACTCACACACACATAAGCACTCACTCACTCACACACACAGACACACACTCACTCACTCACACACACCCACTCACTCACACACACTCACTCACACACACACAGACACACACACTCACACTCATTCACTCACACACACACAGACACACTCACTCACTCACACATACACACAGGCACACACCCACACCCACACACTCACTCACTAACACACACACACACATACACAGCCCGTAGCCTAGTAGGTAGAGCTCTCGTCTCACACACGAGGGGTCGGGGGTTCAATCCCCGGCCGGGCGGAGACAAATTGGGCTTGTCTCCTTTCATGTGTTAGCCTCAGTTCACCTAGCTGTAAATAGGTACCTGGAATAAGTGGACGACGTTGTGACGTCCCATCTGGGGTTGGCAAAAATGGTACAAGGCGAGATGGGTATCATATGGTTCACCTAAGCTGATGGCTACCTAAGCCTTCGGGCGAGACGGTACCGTCTATAGTGAGAATGGTACCATACAGATCCACCCTAAGCCTTCGTTTCCGATGTCGCCAATTGGCTAAAAATACAGACTACACACACATCCACAGCCATTCCAACGATACATATAACACCTACACATATAGGAGGCGGGAAATAACGAGCATGCTCACTCCCGCAATACAACTAGAGTAAGTACAACTAGAGTAAGTACAACCACCCACACACACACCCACACTATTGATGGACTTATGGGGTTGAAATTGAAGCCTATCAATCATACCTTTGAGACGCCAAGCCAATCAGGCCACAGATTAAGGGGATAATGGCTGTTTGGTGGTCTATTAACCCCTTCGGTACCGGCGACGTCTTTTCAATCTTAGATGATTTTGTGCAGCTTGAGAAGGATCTGTGGTACCAAAAATGATAAAGTGAGATAGTTCGAAGCCTGTTAGTTGCTGGAGACCTTTATAAACTGAATACAATGGTGTAATAGTAGCCAGCACAAAGTAAACAAGACGTCACCGGTACGGAAGGGGTTAACTCACTTATTCATCTACTCCCTCAAGCTTAACAAAACACCCCCCAAACACCCCTTTCAAGATATTTGTACATTTTTCGGTATAAATATATCACGGCCGAAGGCAGATTCCTTCTAAAATTACAGGCTCGCTATCGCTCGCCAGGAAAAAATTGACACCTAGATGACACGAAAGGTCTTGATATTGACAAATAAATGGGGCGAAAGTCTCTATAAATCGCCAAACTAATGGAACGAACGTCTTAAAATCTCAAAACTAACATGCTAAACATGAGGGAGAAGGTGGACCCGAAAAAGCGATTAGCTCCCCCTTAACCTTGACACAGGTAACGGTAAACATCCCTGGAGTTCATGGCGACACTTCTTCACCCAAAACAGGTTGTGATGTTTTCTTTTTTTATTTGTTTTATTGAGATATTTGATACATGTTGCCATTTTCGCGCAATTTATTTTTTAGTTTACCTCATTGACCATAAAACCCTCCTTAGGTCTTCTAGAAGCTAAACAGAAATCGTTCCCTTGATCCTCCTCAAGCTAAATTTGTACATTTTTCGATAGAAAAAATTGTCAGTGGTTCGAGCACCGCTGAGAGAATAAGATTATATACATATATATATATATATATATAATTATATATATATAATTATAATTACATACATATATATATATATATATATATTATATAATATATATATATATATATATATAAATATATATATATATATATATATATATATATATATATATATATATATAACCCATTGAACAAATGTAAGGCTCTCATAATAACGACCTTTAAAATACAAGCATTTTCTTTGCAGTATCTAATTTACTTAAACAAAATAAAGCCTTAATTAAAGTTTAGACGTGTAGGTCCCTTGGCCAGGGGTGGGGTATTAGTGGCTGGTTGCTCCGGGCCTCTTCATCCCAGCTAATGGCCAGGAGTCTTGTAGCACACAGCTTTGTCCAGCCACTTTGTATATCAGTTTTTATCTTTCGGCTCCGGAATTAAAGTTTTATCAGACCTGAGCAGCCCAAAACAATCTAACTTGAGTCTAGTTGTTGGTTGAACGGTAAAGTGCCGGGAGAATATTGCCGGAAATAGTGTTGGTGTGACTCTGCCCCCTGGTTAATTTTACCCTTCTGGGCCAGGGAGTCGGGGAGCTATATTGCCTTCATTAAGTTTATTGTAGAATTCCCAGGGATGTTTCCGGGGAGATATGAATTCTGATGTAAAGTATAATAATATCAACTACTATGGGTTTCAGAGGCTGTGTGGCATAGTTTTTCGGGAATAACTTATTAACAAACGGTTGGATCAGTATGATATATTTTGACACAGCTTTTGTCACACCGTCCCCTAATTTTTGTTTTCTCAATATAGTGCATTACCAAAAGTGTAGAAATAAGCCACTTGTCCCTGTGTCATGAGGTTAAAGTCGCACATTAATGACTATGAAACGGACAAGGCTACCGTGGCTTTACCTGTGAGAACCACCAAACTATTATTGCTCCTCCATCAAACACGGTAGTTATCAGCCACCACCCAACCCTATTATCGCCTTTAAATTCAAGTTATCTGTCAATATCAAGTATAAATATACACACAGTATGTATTTTTGTACATTTATACTCAGTGCGCCAATCATCCAATAAAGGGGCTTTCATATATCCCTCCCGAGACACTCCCATCAGACTCCCGAGACACTCCCATCAGACTCCCGAGACACTCCCATCAGACTCCCGAGACACTCCCATCAGACTCCCATCAGACTCCCGAGACACTCCCATCAGACTCCCGAGACACTCCCATCAGACTCCCAAGACACTCCCATCAGACTCCCGAGACACTCCCATCAGAGAGAGCCGGACAACAATGGCGTGGGACGACAGCTATCCATACGTGACACGATCACATACCGTAAAGCCCCTTTCACACAGCCGTCCCGACACTCCCAGACCGCCAGGAGACCGGCCTTCTTGTGCCGTTAGGTGAATAGTTGTGCATTGTCTGGCGGCGATCTTTAGTGTCTGGGCGCAGTCCTGTGTTTCCGTGGACACGACACCTTGATATTTTCTGTAATATTCGAAAAAATCGGGAGGTACGGACCTACCATGTCAGTTGTATTCTATCGGGAGGAGGGAGGGAGGGAGGTAGTCAGAAGGCAGTTGGGACGCAGTTTTTTTGTTGGGAGGCGGTCGTTGGCTGTATCTTATTGTTGGGAGACATGTATGAAGAAACTTATTACATTGGATAGAGTGTTTCCTTGGCTCAACCAACAATATATCAAACAAAAATAACTAAAAGATTTGTAAAAACATTCAGGCACCAAAACATCAGAAAAGCAAATTAAGAGCAAACAATAATATAGTGAAGTATAATGAATGATTAGAGATCTTGTTTATGGTACTCAAAACACATGACCCTCCCGAGAATTTTTAGCATGTTAAAAAAAAAATCAGGAAGTTTCATGACAACACGGGACACTGACAATGCAGGACTCTTCACCAGATTACACAGGACTGATTGAAAGGCCCTCTATATAATTTAAGTATTGCATTATATTTCTAATTAGTTAATTCATCATTGCAGCATGCTAAGGTTTAATAATATGTCCGTGGATCAAATATAGTTCACTAACATATTGCAAACATTACTTGTGTCTCTTCTTTCTTGTAAGTTTTTTTATAATGAAATCGAAAACAAAAAGTCCACACAATGTTCCGCTGACCTAAGTGTTGACACTGATGCAATGGAGTCCTTTAATATCTTATACAGTACGATCATCTTATGTTCAGTCATTAGGAATGTAGACTAGATGTATTTTGACATAAGTATTAAGGGGAGGTATTTAGTTTGTTAAGGGGAGGTATTTAGTTTGTTCCCTACGTTTTCATCAAGCTTAAAATTACACCCCATAGCCCCCCTTTCAAGATAAATTTGTACATTTTTCGGTAGAAAAATGTCCCGGCCGGAGGCCGGTTGCTCTTAAATTACAGGCTCGCTATCGCTCGCCAGGAAAAAGTCGACACCTTAATGGCACGAAAGGTCTTAAAATTGACAGAAATTGGGCAAAATGTCTTAAAATGTCAAAACTACTAGGGCGAACGTCTTAAAATCTCAAAAAGCAATGGGGCTAAACATGAGGGAGAAAGGAGTCCAGAAAAAAATCCCTCAAGTGGAAATCTCCCCTTAACATAATACCCTAAACACGTTCAAAAGTCAGTATCACAATCATTATTAGCGCATTATATCGAAGACAGTTAGGCTGATAATGTAACATATTTGAATCTTTAAACACGTTTTTAATCAGTCAGATGTATATATATATATAATATATATATATATATATATATATATATACTGTAGGTCTATATATATATATATTTTTTTTTTTTATAAATTAGCTGTGGTAAACTATCAATGGAAGTTAAATATTACTAAGCTATAATGAATCAAATAAAATCAATCTAAATGAATACTCTATATCTAAATTGAATTCAATCTGAAATAAGCTAATTTATATCCAAAGGTCTCACATAATAAATGTATATAATTATAGGGTAAGGTTATAAGGGTTAATATTAGCCAGGAATTAACTCACCAATAGTTCCACGTGGCAATGAGGCAAGGGAGAACGTTTTACCCAATATGGTGGTGGACAATGGGGAACGAGACTTCGGTCCCGAGACACGAGTCAAGTTAAAGAAAGAATAAATGATTACATGGGAATGGACATGAATATTATGCTTATCTATCAGTCAGTCATGATGTCGATGAGAGCGTCGTGATGGTGTAGCTGTGTGTATTGCTGTATGTGTATTGTGATTAGAGGCACAAAAGCACGATCAACTGAGGGCGGAAAATTAGATGTTAACTGGTTGGTGTTCGTGAAGGCTCTGACGTACCTCAAAAGCACACCTTGCTGCCTTGGCAAACCGCCAGGAGCCCAAATTATCGTACCGCATTTAGGTTGCTCTATACGATAAATTATATTAATATATACGATAAATTCATATATACTACATAAGACCATGGCAATATTGCTTAATAGCATATTAGGCCTTTTATAACTTAACTTATTTACAATCTTATAATATACGATCTACTCGTCCTACATCGTGCTGTAGGAGAGATCGTGACGTCACAGAGACATCCAAGATCACAAAAGAGTCATAGTCTATCGTATTTATACGATACACTCCCCCACAAAAAAGACCTGAACCCCACCTTAAACCTAAAGTTGCCCAGAGGCTATCTTCTGACGCCACAAGTCGACAGCGCCAGCAGCAGCGCGTCTGGGACGCGTCCCGGTCCGAGAATGATCACCATCAGTATGAGGTGAGTCGTTCCTTCGAGAATCCTCGGACCCAGCAATAACAGGTGGAGCCTCAGATTGCAATGCGGAATCTAGCTCCAAAGCGTACAAACGTGCGATAGGACGAACAGTAGTTCCAGTGGCTGTCTTTAAAAGCGCCACCCGCTCTACAGAGTCTGCCCCCTTGTATACCTCCAATACGCGGCCTAATTTCCAGTATAACGAGGACTATCTTCTTTAATTAAAACAACGTCACCAACTGTAGGGGCCGTTGGTCTACCAGAGGGAGTAACACTCCTTTCCCTCAATGCTAGCAGATATTCACTAATCCACCGTTTCCTAAAATCCTCGATTATCCTGGATATATACTGGTATCTCTTAGACACCGCTACCGCAGAGTACAACGAGGGATCCTCTAACTCTACTATGGACTGAAAATCAGATGGAAACGCAGTCAATGGTTTTCCATATAGCAAGTGAGCTGGCGTTAATGGTAGTGGTTCTTGCAGGTCGGTGTACACATATGTAAGCGGGCGATCATTCACGACTGCCTCTATCTCTGTGAGGACTGTCGTCAACTCACTCTTCTTTAATAGAGCACGTCCTACAACCGCTCTTAGTCCTGACTTTACTATGCCGACACACCGTTCCCACATTCCACCAAACCAAGGTGCCTTAACTGGAATGAACCTCCATTCGCACCTTTTCTCTCCCAAAAAAGTGATGATAGTAGGATCACTACTCATATCCTTTAGATATTTTGATGCTTGGACATAAGTGGGAGCATTGTCGCTAAGAATGAGTTGAGGGAATGAACGACGGGCACAAAACCGTCTGAACGCCAGCATAAATTCTTCGCTAGACATATTATCACATAGTTCTAGGTGTACCGCTCGAGACGTCGCACAGGTAAACAATAATATATAAACCTTCTCATGCTCCCTCGTCTTCAATGCCCCTGTGTAATCTAATCCTACCGCTTGGAAAGGTTCTACGTGCTTTACACGGCATTCAGGTAGAGGTGGAGCTGGGCCAGTTGCATATGGTTTACCCTTTAGTCTCTGGCATATTACACACTTTCTCACTACGCGTCGAGCTACTTGTCGAACTCTGGGTATCCACCATGTGAGACGTAAATTTGATATAATATGACATACCCCGTAGTGTTTTACTTCCCTATGTGCACGTATGATCAATAGATCAGTAACGTGATGTCTTGTTGGCATAAGTATAGGTCGGTTTGTGCCGTCTGGTACACCCGACCACTTCAGGCGACCCTCACACCTGATGAGGCCATTGTCTAGGTGCAACCTTAGTTGACGCACTATATTAGGCATTAATGTCTTATTCGAGCCTTTCAAGGATTCTAATTCATTGGAAAAGGTTTCTACTTGAACCCATTTGATCAAAGTTACTTCAGCTGCTTTAAATTCACGAGCATCAATGTTGTGACCCCTGTTGCAGAGTTGGCCCGTTACTTTAAGCTTGAGATTGGATACATATCGCAACACCCAAGCTACAACTCTGACTAGTTTATTATAGTCACCGAATCTTGCCCACTTCATGATAGGACCCGGTGGCTCATTTGGTTGGGCTGTAACTGCCACTGTTTCCAGTGGCAGAAGTCCCTCACCAACAGCATGCCATATCGTCCATTCACTTTCATGGAGCAGCCACTTTGGACCATGCCACCACAATTCGGACTTCATTAACTGGCTAGCCGTTATACCCCTAGTTATGAGATCACTAGGGTTTTCCTTTGTATTTACATAATGATAAGCAACGTCTGGCAAAAGGGCTCTAATCTCATCTACCCTATTCCGCACATAAACTGGCAGAGACTTCTTGCTATGTATCCAGTTGAGTGCGACCTGGCTATCGCACCATACATGAACGATTTCAATATTTAATTCGCTCTCGTATGCTGCGCGTACATGTTGCACCAGACGTGCTAATAGCAGCATGGCAGTCAATTCCATTTTAGGGATAGTTACCTTTTTAACCGGGGCTACTTTGGCCCGGGCTGTAACTAAATGTGCCCCAAATGAAGTAACAACATATATGGCTACCCCGTATGCCGTGGCGCTAGCATCGCAAAACGTGTGTAACGTAACGTCACCGAACGCCGCCACTTTACGAGGTATAGGTTTAGTACATAGGATGGCATATTCATTCAACAACAATGTCCCTCGGTCATTCAGGTCCTCGGGCAAACTGTCATCCCATCCTATTTTACGTCTCCAAACTTCCTGCATTAGAATCCTAGCTCTTATGGTAACAGGTAATGCTAGACCCAAAGGATCAAAAAATTGCACAACTTTGCTCAACAGACTTCTTTTTGTGTGCGCTCCTGTCTGCTGAGCAAAAGACCTTGATTGAAAAGTTAGTATGTCATGTTTAGGTTGCCAGATCATCCCCAAATTTCTGGACTTTTCCTGGTTAAGAGATGCCGTACCATCCACTTGTATTAAACTCTGAAGATCTTCACTATTAGTAACCCACTCGCGGAGAAATAGATGTGCATCTGCAAACAATCTGCGTGCTTGCCAGTATGCATACAACAAATCATCTTGACTATCGCTAGTACCCTGCAAATTGTCAATGTATAATCCGCGAGATAGTTTACTTGTGTCCTCATGAGTGTCAGCTAGATGTTTTCTGATTGTGGCATTTAACAAAAACTGCGAGCAAGTGGCCCCAAAGAGTACAACCCGAAAACGGTATATTATGATGGGACTTTCAGAGTCGCTAATGTCGCCGAACCAAAGAAAGCGGGTAACATCTCTATCTTCCTCCTTTAGCTTGACCATCAAGAATGCTTTCTCGATGTCACTGGTATAGGCGTACTTTCCCAGCCTAAACCGCAATAGATGTTGGGACAGGTCCGACCTGTCAACAGGCAGTCATTCAGACTGGGTTGTTGACCTTGGTGGGCAGAACAGTCATACACCACCCGTATTGGTGTGGTGACGCTGTCTTTCTTTACCCCATGATGGGCCAGATAGTGAACCCTACCCTTCTTACACGGTTCCTTGACATCGACTCTCTCAATAAAACCCCTATCCTCATAACTCCGAAATACATCGTCATACGCCTGGCGCGTGCTCGGTTCGTTAGACAATTTCCGCTGCAATGCGCGCAAGCGACCTACTGCCAAACCATAGTTGGTAGGTAGGCTTATCTCACTGTTCTTCCAAGGTAAACTAACTTTATATTGCTTGTCTGAGGCACAGTAGCACACAGACTCGTTAAACCTTTGTAGCGCAACTTCCGAGTCATAATCAGTCTCCATAGGATTAATGCCTATGTGATCCAATCTCCACAGTCGTTCCAGGTCGAACTCGGCAGCCATCTTAGGGTCACTAGGTTGGGAATCCTCCCTTCCCAACTCCTCTGCCGCGGTTACATTGACTCTATATATCGAGACCGTGTCGACCAGGACCTTTGACTGTGTAGTATGCACCTTTCCGCTCATGCAGTATCCAAATTTAGTGGGGATTAAAATTACACCACACATCTTTTTAAATCCAGGGTATACTACTTCATAATAATGATCCACACCAAGTAGAACATGCACCTCACTCTGATTTCCCATGGGATCTGACAAGTTAACCCCTTTGCTACGTAATGCGTGTTCCACCTTCTTCACACCCACAGATACATATTCTGGTAGGGTGTCTACTACGATACAAGTCATAAAGTACCGGTTTTTACGATAGAAATATGAAATCTCCGCTATCTCGTAGTCTTGTTTATCAGTAACCCCTGTGAAGCCCTGTAATCGAAGAGTCTCAGCCCCTACGATTCGGTGCTTCAATCCCACTAGTACGGACCTCTTTATAAAGGAACGTTGAGATCCTTGATCTAGAAGTACCCGACAAACTTTGTTAATGTCATTACCTTCCATGGGAATCTGTATTGTGGGCAATATAGTGGTGTCTTGCGTGCTACCTAGTGCCACAGTTGTAGTACCCTCATTTTTGACGTCTTTGACTTTATCTGCAGTAGGACACAACTTATCAAAGTGATGTCCTTTGCAGTGCCGACAGGGCCTTAAGTATGTAGCATTACATTGTCCCTGCTTACCATGTTCCCCACTTAGACAACCTACACATAGCTTCAATCTTCTCGCCTGTGCTAGTTTTGTCTCATTTGTCGGGTATTTTACACAGAAACTCCATTTATGTTTGTTGTTACATAGCTTACATAGAATCTGAGCAGGTTTCTTATACACACCCTCTTTCTTTACTTTAGTCCCCACTGTCATGCTTACTGTTCCCCTCTTCTCCACATTCTCACTCCCTCCCGACACATACATTCTCCCTTTGTTCAACTGTAGATTATTGATCTCCTTACTGAACTGAGTTTTGAATTCCCCCAGCTCAAATGATCTTACCTTATCAAGTATTGCCATAGGAAGCTTCTGACGCAAGATAATGACTATCATTTCCTGCGTGGTAAGCCCTAGGGTATCTAGCGATCGAGTATGGCACTCCATATTTGCCCTGAAGTTTGTCAACTCATCAACCTTATACTGTGGTTCTGCGAGCCCCAACAAGGCAACGACATGGGCCATCTTCAACTGCTCTCTATCCCCGTATGTGGACTCTAATAAGTGTACCGCTTCAAGATAACTACCACCTACTACTGCAAAACCCTCTATTAAATGTAAGGCCTCTCCTTCCATTTGTCCCTTCAGATAGTGAAACTTGCGGACATTATCCAAAGAGGATTCATGAACCGTAGATCGAAATACGTCCCAGAAAGCTAACCACTCGGTCAACTTGCCCCCAAATGTAGGAAGATTGAGCTTTGGGAGGTGTACAGTATGTTTTGGGTCAGCCCTTCTATGGGCCTCATTATCGCCTCCCTTCTTACTCGCGATTGCACGCTGTAATAGGTACTTCGCTCTAAAGACAGGTTCGTCATAGAGGGCGCGATTATCACACTCTGTAACTATCTCTTCCTCCTCTATCATGTCAGCCACAATCACCTCACTCAGAGCCGTAATACGACCGTGGGTAGCCTGGACGTTATCTAATCTAGCCTCCAATTCCTCTAGATCAGCAGTAGTGATGAAAGTGTTTAAGTCCACAATTAGCCTATTTAACACTCCCCGAAGTCCCGCCCTTTGATTTTTAGGGGCTTTGCTTAGCACCCCACTAGACGGTGTCTCTTTATGGTCTTTATCCATTTTGCATGTGAGCCTATAGGCTACGTATCTAAATATCACGTTACAAAAACAACGGCCAAATAACAGGCTACTTAAGAGACGCCAACCGGCGGACTTCTATGTTATGGAGAAAAAATAGTACACTATATAGCAATACCTACTAATGGATCATATTGAACAAGAAAAAATGTTAGGTCAGGTCATATGTCACAGGAAGTCTGAAACAGAAAAGAAAATTATTGGGGAAAGATGATGGGTGGGATGCAGGACTTAGGCAGGCACAACGATGTGACCCTGCATTCCGGCTCTAACCATCGCTTGGCTAGCCTTGCCAGTTTATCATAGAGTTGTTCCTGCATCCTGTTATATGTCCCCTTGTTCATTGCCTTAAAATCCCTTACTGGTAGCTAATTCCCGGGTCTGGGCACCAATGTGGTAAACTATCAATGGAAGTTAAATATTACTAAGCTATAATGAATCAAATAAAATCAATCTAAATGAATACTCTATATCTAAATTGAATTCAATCTGAAATAAGCTAATTTATATCCAAAGGTCTCACATAATAAATGTATATAATTATAGGGTAAGGTTATAAGGGTTAATATTAGCCAGGAATTAACTCACCAATAGTTCCACGTGGCAATGAGGCAAGGGAGAACGTTTTACCCAATATGGTGGTGGACAATGGGGAACGAGACTTCGGTCCCGAGACACGAGTCAAGTTAAAGAAAGAATAAATGATTACATGGGAATGGACATGAATATTATGCTTATCTATCAGTCAGTCATGATGTCGATGAGAGCGTCGTGATGGTGTAGCTGTGTGTATTGCTGTATGTGTATTGTGATTAGAGGCACAAAAGCACGATCAACTGAGGGCGGAAAATTAGATGTTAACTGGTTGGTGTTCGTGAAGGCTCTGACGTACCTCAAAAGCACACCTTGCTGCCTTGGCAAACCGCCAGGAGCCCAAATTATCGTACCGCATTTAGGTTGCTCTATACGATAAATTATATTAATATATACGATAAATTCATATATACTACATAAGACCATGGCAATATTGCTTAATAGCATATTAGGCCTTTTATAACTTAACTTATTTACAATCTTATAATATACGATCTACTCGTCCTACATCGTGCTGTAGGAGAGATCGTGACGTCACAGAGACATCCAAGATCACAAAAGAGTCATAGTCTATCGTATTTATACGATATTAGCTTTTCTATTTACATTTTATAAATAGGGTTTCTCAACAATCATTAAACAACTTGTACAGATATTATGAAGACTTCTACATAATAACTCTGATGAAACTGTTCTAACTCTGACACTGTCAAACTAACTTAGTAGCCATCATGGTAAGGTTCACAGGGCTGACGTATTCCACAGTGAACAGGTGGTTTGTATATTGGAATAACAACGGTAATCACAATGACAAAGATCTTCTAAAACATCTAAATATTGAATTGTGAAATCAATATACCGTATGGATCAAAATAAGACAACAGAAGGGCAGAGGGTGATCTCGGCAGTCTAAATATTTCGCATTTGAAGCTCCACAAGTGTGAACAATTCGAATTATTACATTTTATAGTATATCTATCTATCTATATACTCAGGCACAATCCCCATTTTGTGTTATGGTGTGGGTGGCCGACTCGAGACAGAGCCCGAACAGTGACAACACAACACAACAAAAAACACAAAAACAAAACACAGACTCAGACACATCTAGGTCGCCCATTTTATAGTACGGTCGAGGATAATAAGTGTTGTCAGATATTTTATAGTACAGTCGAGGATAATAAGTGTTGTCAGATATTTTATAGTACGGTCGAGGATAATAAGTGTTGTCAGATATTTTATAGTACGGTCGAGGATAATAAGTGTTGTCAGATATTTTATAGTACGGTCGAGGATAATAAGTGTTGTCATATTTTATAGTACGGTCGAGGATAAGAAGTGTTGTCAGATATTTTATAGTACGGTCGAGGATAATAAGTGTTGTCAGATATTTTATAGTACGGTCGAGGATAATAAGTGTTGTCAGATATTTATCAATGTACGGTCGAGGTTAATAAGTGTTGTCAGATATTTTATAGTACGTCGAGGATAATAAGTGTTGTCAGATATTTTATAGTACGGTCGAGTCAGATTTTTATAGTACGGTCGAGGATAATAAGTGTTGTCAGATATTTTATAGTACGGTCGAGGATAATAAGTGTTGTCAGATATTTTATAGTACGGTCGAGGATAATAAGTGTTGTCAGATATTTTATAGTACGGTCGAGGATAATAAGTGTTGTCAGATATTTCACAAAGTTTCGGACACTGACTAATACTCTGAGGGATAAGCACTTTTCCCAGAAACTATAAAGATACCAATAACACTTGTTGAGCGAAAACCACTGGAATCTATGACAACACTTAATACCCGCGATTGTACATATCTAAATATTACAAGTAATACAAATTTAACCCCTTCTTTACCGGTGATGTACTTTTCCTTATATTCTGACAACTATTAGCCCACTTTGTTCAGCTTAGGAAGGATGTCTACCCCTTAAAAGGCCACAGACTATCTCAATTAACCCTTTTAGCTACCATATATTCTTCCTAAGCTTCATTAAATCGTCTAAATGAAGCTGAAATCAAATAATACAGACGTTGCCGGTACTGAAGGGGTTAATTAGGAATGCTCATATATGAGAGATAACACAAGCCGAAATTGAGTTCCTTCGATCGAAAAGTCGTCGATATAATTATAGCAAACCCAATTTAAATTAATTAACCATAAAGTGAAGCAGTTACAGTAAGTCACTTGCTTTTTGTATCTTTCTCTCCTTTTCTCTCTTTCTCTGGCTTGTATCCATTCGGCCCCATTCAGCCAACTGTTTTAAGACGTTTATCCCCATCCAGGTGTCGATTTCTTCCTGGCGAGCGATAGCGAGCCAGCATTGTATGGAGAAATACGGCTTCGCCGGAGACATTTTTCTATCGAAAAATGTACAAATTTAACTTGCTGTCAAAACAAAAATACATATATGCTGGCTCGCTACAACTCGCCAGGAAAACATTGACACCTGGATGGGGGTAAACGTCTTAAAACAGTAGGCTGAATGGGGCCGAATGGATGCAAGCAAAAGAGAGAGTGAGAGAAAGAGACAAAACAGCGAAGTGGGCTCCCTGAATACAACACAACTAAAACGATAAATACATTTTGTGAACTATTTTTGGGTTTCGATGAAGCAGACATCAGAAAAACCAATTCGAATTATTGAACCAAAAACGGAAGCAATTAATCACAGGACATTGACAACGAAAAGGGTATAGACATTTTGTGACTTAAATTCAGGTGTCAATGATATTATACTATATATATATATATATATATATACAGTATATATACTGTATCCTCTTCCCTTTCTGCAGACTCCCATTTTCTTATGTTCTTATGTAAAAAAAATATATATATATTTTTATATCGTTGAAATCCGAACTGAATTCACAACATTAATATATTCCGTTCGTTTTCAATGTTCTGTGATTAATCGTTTCACTTTTTGGTTCAATAATTCGAATTGGGTTTGTAATGTCTGCTTCATTTTGACATATAATTCGGAGTTAAGGGGACAGTCGTTATTGTTGGGGTCTATTTATTTTTATATTAAGTTATTTTTTAGTTTCCTCGCTAGACCTTCATTAAGCTTAAAAAAAACTCTCTAGACACGCTTTTAAGATAAATTTGTACATTTTTCGATATAAAAATGTCCCTGCTGAAGAGACAGGCTCGCTATCGCCCGTCAGGAAAACAAATCGACACCTAAATGGCACGAAAGGTCTTGATATATAAATGGGACGAAAGGTTTAAAAAATTACAGACTATGGGGGAGAACGTCTTAAGATCTAAAAACCAATGGGCTAAACACGAGGGAGAATGGGAGAACGGACAATACTATTCTTTCGTTTATTTCTTGATTTGAGAGAGAGTTTTATATATTGGAGAATATTGCCTTAGTCGGATCGTGGCCATGCCGGTAGGGTAAATAAGATATTGTTGTTACTATGGTCTCTGATACAGTAACAGAGTGTAAGTTGAGGTTAAATGGTCAAGTCAAGATGGGAGTAAAGAGGGTGAAGTGTATGAGGGGATACAACAGGGAAAGAGGGTTGTAGGAATGCTGAAAACAGTGACAAGAAAGAGCTAGGGTGGTGAGCAATGAAGTTATTGCATGATAGTGTGGTAATCCCAACATTGACGTAAGGGAATGAAGCTGGACGTTGTTGGAAAGTCATAATACAAGGGTGAAATGGGTGGAAATGAGTTCTTTGAAAAGTGCTTGTGGAGTCATGCTGATATAAATAGACAAATGAGGAAGAATGTGATCGTTGTGGTGTAGATGTGGATGTGCTGCAAAGTGTGAACACGTTGAGGCGGCTTGGTCATCTTAACCCTCCGTTAAGGTGGTGTCACACGAACGCATTTTCCGGCAAGTTTTTTTTCGTACTATCTTGAGGCTCTTTCACATTGGCATCGGAAACTAGACTGGAGGATGGTGATGGGCTGGTCTATCAGAGTGAGAGCTGAGCATTTTCTGCCATACCCATAGCTTACTCTGACTGTTCCTTTTACTTATATATTTTCTAGATCTCAAGTGAGGGCTTCGCTTCCGTGGATTGACCTCCCTACTGCCAACCTAGAGGTTGGCAGACTGGGAGCCAAAGTGTCACATTTTTCCTTTGCCCCTCAACTTTCCCTTCATAATTGCTGAGGGGCACAAGGCCTTGGGTGGGGCTTTGGTTTCCCGGGCATTTCTGCACCTTCCTCATCTCCCCGCCTTGGAGTGGCTTCGGTCACCTGGGCTTTATTAGTGGTAAGCAGGGAGGGTTCTGTGGGGGCGCTCGGTTATGGCCTTGGCCTTGCTCAGGACCTTGAGGCTTCTCGGTCAGACAGCCTGGGGAACAACAACAACAGCTAGACTGAAGGTAGAGTATGTTAGGTAGTTTACTTCTTATGGAACTTATACTTTGAAGTTACCAGACTAAAATTGCTCGTAAAAATTGACTGATTTTTTTTTTTTGGTGACACCAGCTTAAGTCGAGTGAAATAATTACGAAAATAGAGTATGAGAATGAGATGTAAGGGCAGAGAAGGAGAGGAAGATGGAGAGAAGGGAGGGAGGGAGGGAGGGAGTGAAGTTGCGTGGGAGGTTCTCCCACGCAACTTCTTACAGATGGCAGAAGTGCATGGAGGTAATTCATTCATGTCCACCCTGTCGGAGGGTAGGGGGATCAAAGAGCCTGGCAATATATATATATATACATATACATATATATATATATATATATATATATATATATATATATATATATATTATGTTACAGACTTTTTGCAAAACAGGCCTATTTGCAAAGTTACCAGTTTACTTGGAAAATTACCAAAAGCATAGCCTTTTTGAAAAACGACATTTAATGACCTGCCTACTTACAAATTGTCCAGAATATTGGACTAGCAAACTCGAAGAATCTGTTGCTTTGTTGTGTTCTTCCTTTGCCAACTTGGCATAGAAAGCATTTTTTGTACCATTCGTTGTAAAAAAAATCCCTATCTTTCTTCTACTCAACAAGCAAGCTTTGGAACTCTCTTTCTCAATCTGTCTTTCCCTCATCCTTTGACTTAAACTGCTTCAAGCTCTGTGTGTCCAGACATTTTAACTCTAGCGTACCTTGATTTTGGCTCTGTCACTCTTTCAACTTTGGGAGAGACACTTATTACAGGCAGCTTTGCCTATTGTCTCCTTCATTCACATACAAACAAAAACAATTGCATAAAGGCACAAGTATTTTTACAAAAAGGCAAATATGCTGAACTTCTTACAAAAAGGACAAACATTTAGTGTAATTTTGCAAAGAAGCTGGGTTATTGGTAATTTTGCAAATAGACTGGTCAGTTTGGAAATAAGCCTATTTTGCAAAAGAGCCGTAACATAATTATATACTGTATAAAAGCATAATGCTTTCAAATATCTGCATTTACTGACTATGCCATGTTCAATAATTGGAAAATAAACTAATACCCATACCAGTGTTTTGACTTGAAGCCCATGCATTCCCATGATTTCAACACACACACACACACACACACACACACACACACACACATGTATGAGTGTGTTTGGGTGTGGTTCGTCTTTGTCTTTCCTAGAATATCTCCAACGCCCTTTCAGTTAGGAAGCCAACAATTTGATACCGCAATCATAGGATCTCTCTCTCTCTCTCCCAACTAGTGAACTCTGGAATTTTCTCCTTTAATCAATCTTTCCTTCATTCTATGAGTTAAACTGCTTTAAACTTCGTGTGTCCAGACATTTTGACCACAACGTATCTTGAATTTGGCTCTCTGTCACTCTTTTCGCTTTAGGGGAGACACTCGTTACTGCCAACCTGCCCTTTGTTTCCTTCATACACATAGAACAAATATGTATGACAGTTAATTATATAAAGCTTGTTATTGCCGGAAGCTCTTTTAAAACTGAATAAAATCGTCTAATAGTAGCCAGAATAAAGTTAAGCCGGTATCACACGAGCGCTTTTTCACTCAACATTTATCCTCAACACTGGTCTGACAGCTTACGTGGTCAACATAAATAATATTTCGGTCACCTAAATTCATCTATTATCAGTCTAGTTTCCGATACCGTTGCAAAATATTCCAGAAATGTTGCCAGGAAAATGTCGATCATCGCATGTTGACTATAAAAACTCTCGTGTGATACCGGCTTTAAAAGGACGTCGCCGGTACTTTCACCCCATATTAAGACCTTTCGTGCAATTCAGGTGTCGATTTTATCCTGGCGAGCGATAGCGAGCCTGTAATTTAAGAGGAACTGGCCTTCGGCCGGGAAATTTTTCTACCGAAAAATTTAAAAAATTATCTTGAAAGGGACTCAAGGGGGTGTAATTTTAAGCTTGATGGAGGTCTAGGGAACACACTAAATACCTCCCCTTAACTCACTATTACAACTGCCACAATAACCAATCAATCAGTTATCGAATTCCTTTCTTTATAAGATTTATAACGACATCGTGGGTCCCGTAATGCTGCATTTTGATCTCGCTAAAAAACGTTTTAGCTATATAAAAGAAAGAGAGAGAGAGAGAGAGAGAGAGAGAGAGAGAGAGAGAGAGAGAGAGAGAGAGAGAGAGAGAGAGAGAGAGAGAGAGAGAGAGAGAGAGAGAGAGAGAGATAAATGTAGCTGGCACTGTTTGAAAGATATATGGTTTCTCTTTCCTAAATTTCAGACAGCCTCTTAATCTCCCTGAAGCCATTGTTGAAAATACGTTAGTCACTCTTCACTTGCTGATATGTCGACTTCAAAAGAATGACCTTCCTTTCCCATCACACACACCCACACCCACACACCCACACACACATTTTTTTTTTTATAGAAAAAAAAAAAAATAGAAGGTCCCACCCCTTTCCCATTCTTAAGTAAGCCATTTTAGATTTACAGACACATACACATACACACACACTTACACACACACTTACACACACACACACACACACACACACACGTTTTTTTCTCTCTCTCTCTTCGATGATTTTGAGATGATGATATAAATTGTTCTATGTAATAGAGAATTATGTAGGGTGTTTGAAAACACCACAATCAAACTGGCATGACATATTGAAGAGGATCAGTTGAGATAAAAGTGCCAAGTATGTTGTGTCCTATTGTACTTCATTAATTAGATATTATATGCTTTACTATTCATGCAGCAGAAACATGGGTCTGTAATGGCGGAGTCACACGAGCCCTTTTTCGAGCAATTTTTACGGGCAATTATGGTCTGGCAGCTTCGAATATGACTTTTTATCAGAATTCAGCCGCCTAACATACTCTACCTTCAGCCTAGTTACCGATACCAGTGCAAAAAAGTCTCGAAATATAACGAGAACAAACTTGCTCATGGAAAATTGACGGAAAAATCGCTCGTGTGACAGCGGCTTAAGGAAAGAATGGCAATACAATGGTAACAATTGGTGAAGTACATGATCAAAATGTACTATTCTAGTGCTATCAAAACTTCATGACATTTCTTGATTTTTTTTTTTTTTTCTCAATTCGATTTTCTCAATTCAACAAATCAACAATTCTCAAGCCCACAACAAATAGAAAACATCACCGAGTACCTCCTTGTAACTCCTTATAACACTTTCCGACTGCCCCGGGGATGGAGGGGCTATAGCTCCCTCTCTCTTTGTTGACACTGGTTTGGTGGTGTGTGTATGTGTGGGTGGGTGTGTGGGTGGTGGTGGGGGAGAATTGGACCAATGTTCAGACAATTGCCACTTATTTTCGTTCATGGTCTGGGCTTGGATTCATTTAAATATTTAAAATGTCTGTTTCTCATCATTGGTACATGGTAGAATATTGGTTATTTAGAAGTGTTTACTGCTTGTTCCCTGTATATTGAACTCTGTAATTTGATTGTATCGTTTTCAAACACCCTATATACTGTATATATATATATATATATATATATATATATATATATATATATATATATATATTAGCATACACTTTCTCTAAAACATGGTCGTTAGTCCCTTAAGGGGAGGTTTCTAGTGTGTTGCTTAGACCTCCATCAAGCTTAAAATTACATCCCCTAGACCCCGTTTCAAGATAAATATGTACATTTTTCGGTAGAAAAATGTCCCGGCCGAAGGCCGATTCCTCTTAAGTTACAGGCTCGCTATCGCTCGCCAGGAAAAAATCTACACCTAAATGGCACGAAACGTCTTAAATTTTACAGAAATGGGGCGAAAGTTATTAAAATCGCTAAACTAATGGGGCAAGCGTCTTAAAATCTCAAAAGCAATGGGGCTAAACATGAGGTAGAAGGAAGTTCGAAAAAAAAATCCCTCAAGTGAAAACCTCCCCTTAAGTATATATATATATATAGATTTGACTGAGAATATTCAGGCTTAGTTTGCTAATGATGTATATTATAATAATCTCAACAGTTTTTCTATAATATGGAAAAACAAACAACAGCCTTCTTAGGATATGTTACTGCTCTTACTGTGTTATATTCCTTCGGTAATGCCAAGTCATGCTGTTGATCGTAATTTGAATTCAGGTTTCGAAATTATTGATAGATCGATATTTTCGCAAAAATAGATGATCTTACCTATATTGTTATTTTAAGGGGAGGTATTTCGTTTCTTCCCTAGAACTCCATCAAGCTTAAAATTACACCCCCTTGACCCCTTTCAGGATAAATTTGTACATTTTTCGGTAGAAAATGTCTAGGCCGAAGGCCGGTTCCTCTTAAATTACAGGCTCGCTATCGCTCGCCAGGAAAAGATTGACACCTATATGGCACGAAAGGTCTTAACATTGACATAAATGGGGCGAAAGTTCTTAAAATCGCCAAACTAATGGGGCGAACGTGTTAAAATCTCAAAAGCAATGGGGCTAAACCTGAAGGAGAAAGGGGTCCAGAAAAAAAATCCCTCAAGTGGAAATCTCCCCTTAAGTCAATTGTTTATATTGAAATGTCCTTTATACTAAATGTGTATTGCATATGATCCACATTGAAAATTAATTAATCACTCTGACTAGTAATTAGCCACGTTTATTTATAGGTCATTTGACAACAATTACAACTTGGAATTGTGAATTAATAGTAACATAAAATAGTAGTATATTTTTTGCTTGATATACATAACATAAAATCTTCAATTGTAGGTTTGATATGGAATAATTATAATATTAACCTAGATCTGATGGTGTTCCTACGTTTCAGGCATATATTGTTAGAAGAAACAGAATACATGAATACGTCATTTAACCCACGTACTATCCCTTGCAGGCCTGGCAGGTTGTTGGGAGTGACATCTGTAAAAGAAAAGGAAAATTGTGTTCAAGAATCTACAGTAGAGTGATTATAGGGGTGGGTGAGCTATAAAGACGGTACCATGAACAGTATATTGATAATTGGTTCATTAGAGAAGACATTTATTGAAAGCTAACATAAACAATGGTTGTTTTCATGTCAGTGCATACATACAGTACAACTGTAACACATTGACTTGAGTGCGTCAGTTATAAATACATACACAAACGAAAGCAAATATTTGGAAATACTGTTTGTTCTGTAATGTTTTGAAGAAGAAAAGAGCTGGATATATACTTGCTTACATCATACCTCAAACTTGTTTCTGTGGCAGTGATTCATACACAACAACAACATGCTAAGCACGATTAAATATGTGAAAAACAAATTTAAAGCTCACAGTGTGGTAGAAAAATAAGTTTATGCTGCTAGTAATGACTAATGCCTCTGAAGAGTGTCCAATTTTCAAGTAAATAGTTTCGAAAACTTAGCAACATGAATAACCCGAGTCCGTCCTCCTTGATTTCCACCGCCTCCGAATTATCAATACCCGGTGATAATAACGGGGATCAGTTGTCCAGAGCAGGGGTGGAGGTGGAGGGGATGGTGGATGGGATGGTGAACTGGTCGGAGGTGGTGGTGGAGGCTCTTAATGTCAGTCTCAACCAATCCACCCATGACACCTTCGACGTGGAGAAGTACATTGAAGACAGACTTGGGGCCAAGATTCTCTCGTAAGTATTATGTGTGTAAAAACTAATAGCACAATAATTTCCCCTGCAGAAAACTTGAAACCAAATATATCTAATTTATAGTTTCTTCAAAGCAAACAAACAAGACTCGACTTTGAATACATGCAAATAATATTAACGCATATTGACGAAGGATAAAAACATGTTCTGGATTCCTATATGTACAAACATAAGTTACCAGACATGCCATCATCCTTCAACCCAACCAACTATACTCTGTTTCTTTTCAACTGACGGTAAATTGCAAAGTTCCCATCAAGGTTTCCAAGTTACTTTGAAGATTATGTAGTAAAATATGGTGCAAATTATACAAATTTGGTCTTCATATGATGCAGAGACATGGTAGTTTCATATTTTTCCACCAAGTCTAAAAGAATTAGCTGTTACGGGATGCAATGTACCGTCAGTTGAAATGAAACCGAGACTATTTCCCTCCTCAGGTTAGCTTGGGCTGTTCCGGTGACGGTGTTGTATTGTTTGATAGCGGTGGGTGGTTTGGTGGGCAACACACTGACCTGTTTGGTGGTGGCCAGAAACAGAACTATGAGGACCTCCACCAATTACTACCTCGTTAACCTGGCTGTGGCTGACATACTAACTCTTACTTTAGGTATGTATACAGGTGGTAATTAATAAAATATATTATATACACATAACAGTTAGGTACATATAGAGAGGGAGGTTATATATAGAACCTCCACCTATACACATAACAGAGAGGGAGGTTATATATAGAACCTCCACCAACTACTACCTCGTTAACCTGGCTGTGGCTGACATACTAACTCTTACTTTAGGTATGTATACAGGTGGTAATTAATAAAATATATTATATACACATAACAGTTAGGTACATATAGAGAGGGAGGTTATATACAGAACCTCCACCAACTACTACCTCGTGGCGGGTGCCCAACCCCGAAAAGGGTTGAAATAGGGGAGCTATCCCCCCCGCCATAGGCGGCTTTCTAGGGCCTTTCCTAGCTGATGCTGAGAGGATTGGGTTCTAGTCATGTGGTGATGGGATGGTCTATCAGAGTGAGAACTGAGCAATCTCTGCCATACCCATAGCTTACTCTGACTGTTCCTTTTACTTATATATTTTCTAGATCTCAAGTGACGGCATCTCTAACGTGGATTGACCTCCCAATCTACCAAGATTGGAAGCCAAAGCGTCACATTTTTCCCTTGCCCCTCAACTTTCTCTTCATAATTGCTGAGGGACACAGGGCCCTGGGTGGGGCTATGGTTTCCCGGGCATTTCCGCACCCTCCTCAGCTCCCCGCCATGGAGTGGCTTCGGTCACCCAGGCTTTATTGTGGTCGGCGGGGAGGGTTCTGTGGGGGCGCTCGGTTATGGCCTTGGCCTTGCTCGGGGCCTTGGGGCTGTTCGGCCAGGCAGCTTGGGGAACAACAACAACAACAACAACAACAACAACTACTACCTCGTTAACCTGGCTGTGGCTGACATACTAACACTTACTTCAGGTATGTATACAGGTGGTAATCAGTATAATATACACAATAATTAGGTACCGATACATAAAGAGAGAGGTTAAGTATTATAATTACGTCTACAGAACCTCCACCAACTACTACCTCGTTAACCTGGCTGTGGCTGACATACTAACTCTTACTTTAGGCTTGTGCTTTGAGGGGTAATAATATGTATTGTAAATATAATTGTAGCCTAAGGTGTGAAATGATTCATGATATGTACATACATCATACAGGACATGCAGCTACCTACATGTTAATGTGATCGTGGCTAACATACTTATTCTTACTGTAGATAGAACACATTATATGGTTTTTGTTTTTCCTAATTTTCAGACACCTTTTCAATCTCCGTGATGCCTTTGTAGAGAATACAATAGTCACTCTTCATTTATTGACGTGTCCACTTTAAAGAACGACCTTCCTCCCCATCACACACATGAACCAACGTGCGCACATACACACACACATCTCTCACTCTCCCTTCATGGTCTTTGAAATAGTTTTCATTAGAATGTTTAACATAAATTATATGTATATATACTGTATATATATATATATATATATATATATATATATATATATATACAGTATATATATATATATATATATATATATATATATATATATATATATATATATATATATATATATATATATATATATATACATATATATACATATATAATTTTTATTATATATACAGGATATATATATATATATATATATATATATATATATATATATTTAAAGAAAATCGCTACCTTTACTATGTAGCTAGTCGCTTTGGTGTTAAGCATTGTAAGAAAATATCAAGAATGATGTAGGTGCCTAAACACACCTCTGCAAATATCTCCTAGTCACGGGCATCGTCAACACCCTCTGAAGTCCCACAGACAACTTATCTTAAAGGACCGAGCTGGTGGCTTCCACCGGGGCCCCTCAATAACCACTAAGAACAAGAACAAAAAACACGCCTCTAAATATGTATTTACAGTATATTAGTATATAATTACTCCACACCATAGTTGTTAACCCCTTAACTCATAAACTGCATCAGGGAGTGAGAGGGTCTATGCTGCCTATGTGTGAGGCTTTGAGTAACATTATGATTTAAATTGTTATATTTCCCAGATAAAGCAATATTATGGTTCCAAATGTTCATAGTTTTCAAGGATAAAGCATGTGTGAAGAATTAGAAGCCAAAAAATAGTGTTAAACATCAACATTCTACAAAAATGCAAACTATTTTGTTTTGCCATAGTAGAGGCTGGCTGGTCTCCCTGGAGGCAAGACACAAACCCACTCCCTCTGCTGTCTCAGGAGTGACTGCCAGTCTCTCACTTTTCCCACACTGTCTGTGTGTGGGGGAGGGATGGTGGAAGAGAGATGGAGAGGGAAGGTATTTGAGGGGGAAGGAAGTAGTGGAAAGAGCGGAAGAGGGAGGAAGTAGAGGGGGGGAAGGGGGTATAAGAGGGAGGGAGGGAGGGGGAGTAGAGGGAGGGAGGGAGAGTTGGGAAAGGAGGTAGTGGTATGGAGAGAAGCCATATAGTGCTATGTGTTACCAAATTTCCTGCCACTGGCGAGTATATTGTATGTGTTAAATACCGTGCCTCAAGAGTGGCTTGCCGCAGTCTGCCAGCAAAGCCTCAGGTGTGGCTTGCTGCAGTCCTCAGGTTAAATAAATCTAATCTTGACTGACAATGAACAATAGACATTACGAGTATAGCTGTAAAGTTTAATAAAACCTATTAGACAGTTCATGGGAAAATTACTTTGTCTTCCTTTCTGGTTTTGACCTTTGACCCTTAACCTTTCATTTTGACGATTGGAATATTTATTTGAAATATGGTCAGTATGATTTTTACTGTATGCATACATTAAATATCAACGTGAGTGCGTTCAATTTTGAATGATACTGTATTATATTTTAAACATTGACACTTGGCCATGACCTCTGACCTTGACATTTTTGTAGGATTACATATCTTACTTGCATGATAGTTACATTAGTAATCAAATAATGTGTATCTAATTTGGTGAAAACTTATCATATACTGTAAGACACTTAATAGTTGACCTTGAATTTTGATCTTTATCATATACAGTAATATAATATAATAATATATTATAACACCAACAGCACTGCCAGTAGAGGTGTACCAATTATGGGTACAGTACCCATGGACCTGGGGGGAAGCAGCCTGTCGTGTTCGGGCCATGGTACCAGAGACGGTGGCCCATGTTTCAGTGTTGACCATCTTGGCCGTATCTGGGGAGCGTTATGTGGCCATCACCAACCCTGTGTACGCCCGCACCACCCACACCCTCGCCCGAACTGCCAGAGTCTTACCAGTTATATGGTTGATCTCTCTCCTAGCAGCTGCACCATGGGGTTATTACCAACAGGTACAGTACCAGTATTATTAACAGGTACAGTACCAGTACTATAGGGGTATAACTAGCAGATACTGTAGAATCAAATGTTTTATAGTTATATGGTTGAAATACTTCCTGGCAGCAGCACTATTGGGTACTACAACCAGCTTCAGTGCAGTTACAACACTATTGACAACTATTATGCTATATTCCAAAATGCTTTTACTGAAGCAGAAATCATGACACATGCGAAATTAAGTGCATTTAGATTATCTATTATGTCTTTAGCATTTTAGATTGTTTATGTTTTCGAACATGATGCAATACTGCACGGGAGGGAATTCCATATATTGTAATTATTGCTCTAGTAATCCGAGAGTTGTCCATTGCGTCAACACAGGTGAACCTTCTGCCTGGCCCTGATAACAAGAGCTACCTTCCTGAGAGCGCCTGGTGTGCCATCCCTTTCAAGGACAACGACTTCAGTTTCTCGTGGCTCCTGTGGATGTCCTCAGTGGGAGCCTTTATACTGCCCATGATTGTACTGGTTACCCTCTACTGCAGGATAGGTAGGTAGTGTGGATGTCCTCAGTGAGAGCCTTTCCCCAGGGGGTAACGGGACCTCCATCTTTGGTGGAGGAAAAAATAAGAATTCTCCCAACGCATCCTGCTGCGTGTGTGTCATATAAGGCTACTAATAAGAGGGATGGAGCTAGACTTGTGGACCAACGGCCATTACTATATAATATACCCTCGTCTTGGTGTGGTACTGCTTTAGCTGGTGAGGAACAGATAGGTGCTATTTTGGCGCCACGCAAGAGTCGGCCACAGTGTTTACATGGCGGGACAGCGTAGTGGCAGGATTTCAATGTTCTATATTCCAAGTTGCCTAATGACAGCTCAATGGACTTGAAGGTTACCACCCTAGATCCGGATCTGGCACCTTGGGGCCAACCTGGCCGAAGGGATCCTGAGAGTACAGTGCACAGTGTTTTCCCAGACTGGCACTCCGCCTAACAGCATAGGGCCGGAACCTGGTGGTAGTGCTCCAGGAGGCTGCCCAGTCATAAGGTGTATTACATCAGGCCAACCATAGTGCCGTGTACGCGCACAGGGTGTGTCCCTGTGGCTTGTTCTAGTGGGGTGAATGGGGCCACTGGATCCTACCCCTTGTAATCCTTGATAGAAAGTGCTGGAACTGGTCTCCGGGGCAGTGTGGAGTCCTGCGGATGGTAATTTCCTTGCCAGCTTACCTACCGAATATGGCCCACACAAAATCAGAAAAACAACACCAGTCTGATGACCCAAAATTGCATGGGCGACGGGGCGCAGCCTCACGCACGTTCAGGCTTGCCAGTGTGAATGTTGGAAGTATGAATGTCAGAGCAAATGAAGTTGTGGAAGTGCATGAAAAAAGAAAAGTGGATGTGTATTTGTACCCAGGAAACACGATGGAAGGGTGTGGTGCACAGTTGGTACCGGATCTATTGGAAAGGGGATAAATCTGGAAAAGCGAAAGGAGTGAGTATCCTGGTATCCAAGGAATGGGAGAATAGTATGATTGAAATATACAGTAGAATAAATGGAAAATTAATTGTATTGAAATTGAAAGGTAGTGAAAGAATTATGAATGTGATATCGGAATATGCCCCACCGGTTGGCTTGAGCAGAGAGCGAAAAGAGGTCTTCTGGAATAACCAGATCAGTGTCACTTCGGGCCTCTCGGAGAAGAAGGTAGAAAACTTATTGGGCATAGGGGAGCATTTGCTGATGGGTATGAGGGTACTGGAAAGACCGGAGGTGTGTTCGGGATGTAAAGGTCACCCCAAGCGAAGAATTTAAATTAATCAGCGAGGCGTCCGGCGGCAGAAGGGCGTAAGCACCAACAAAATGTCTAAAACAGTGATTTTTCAGCCTTTGTTATGGAATATGTATCAAAAAATGTTTTGGGTATTTCCGCCCTTCTGCCGCCGGACACCTCGTATCTCCCAAGATAAGCTCCTAGTCTGTGAGATGAGCCTAAGGCGAGATCCTGTGCACAGGAAGGTATACATACCAAAAAGGAAAGTATGGTTGTTGAATAAATCTGAATACAGGGATAGGGTTTACAGCGAATTGGAGGAAGTATGTTTGCATTATTTGGCTTAGCGCCCCGCTAAGCCAAATAATGCAAACAGCCAATGGAATTTCCTTAAATGAAGCCTTATGCTGGCACTGACAAAGTCTGTGGCAAAACTAAGGGACCCCAGGCATAAGATTTCCTGGTGGTGGAATTCAAGGTTGAAAAACACAGGAGAAAAGATGTTTCAAAGCATGGCAGAAAGAAGGCAGCAGATTGGATTATATGGCGGCTAAGCGAATTGCAAAAGAAGAGATATACAAGGCAAAGTAAATGATTTAGGTCTTGGTCATTGAGATATTATACTGCCCATGATTGTGTTGGTTACCCGCTACTGTAGGATACGTAGGTACTGTGGTGTGGATGTCAGTACTCAGGGTTTTTACAATGAGTATAATCATGCATTTTGAGTTCTATTGCCTAACGGTTCATATGAATATACTTAGTTGGGATTTATTATAATACCCGTGATCTTACTTGTTGTGTTAAACTTTTGTGTTCAATTGCAGAATGGAATTATGTGTTTAAAATATTCAATGGGGCCCCTTATACTATTATACTACTGCAAGATAGGATGATAATACAATTTTTATGCTCGGATTCTTTATGCAGCCCATGGCCATTCATTTTGCATTATATTAAAGAAACAAATAAGTAAAAGAAAAATAAATAAAAAATAAATAAATAAATAAAGTAATACTGATATCATCAGTTGTTGATTTGTACTGTGTTGTTGTATTGTCGGCCTATAAGTACTGTATTATGTTGTAGTATTGTCGGCCTATAAGTACTGTATTATGTTGTAGTATTGTCGGCCTATAAGTACTGTATTATGTTGTTGTATTGTCGGCCTATAAGTACTGTATTATGTTGTTGTATTGTCGGCGTACTGTATTATGTTGTTGTATTGTCGGCCTATAAGTACTGTATTATGTTGTTGTATTGTCGGCCTATAAGTACTGTATTATGTTGTTGTATTGTCGGCCTATAAGTACTGTATTATGTTGTTGTATTGTCGGCCTATAAGTACTGTATTATGTTGTTGTATTGTCGGCCTATAAGTACTGTATTATGTTGTTGTATTGTCGGCCTATAAGTACTGTATTATGTTGTTGTATTGTCGGCCTATAAGTACTGTATTATGTTGTAGTATTGTCGGCCTATAAGTACTGTATTATGTTGTTGTATTGTCGGCCTATAAGTACTGTATTATGTTGTAGTATTGTCGGCCTATAAGTACTGTATTATGTTGTTGTATTGTCGGCCTATAAGTACTGTATTATGTTGTTGAATAATGGAAAATGAAAACATAAATTAAATAAAAAATAACAAAAAATAGATCGAATGCATAATTTAGTTTGTTTCTGCGAATAAACTTAGTTTTATGTATTTGGTTTACATAAGATATTAACCCATATATGGCGACCGTTCTCAATAGAGGTTTTTCTGGTGCACTGCGACCGTCTTCAATAGATCCAGAGTATAAAAACCCCATTAAAGCACTCTAAAAAAGCAATTTGTGATTAGATGAGATAATTCCCCTCCAATACTTGCTACCACTCCTACATATGTGTCCCCTTCCCTTCCCCCCTCCTCAATTATCAGCTATTTTTCCTCTTATTCCCCCTTTTATCGGGTAATTTTTGGCGCGAATTTCCCTCACGCGGTCTCTTTAACACGGGCGAGGCAGCTAGAGATCCTTGCAACAGAGAAACTTCTAGTGCAAGGCCTCAGTGTCGCTCTACAACTCGGAGAGGGAGCATATACGCCGCCCCGGCTCTCGCCTCATAATACGACCGGAGGGCAATGATACGTATTTGTCACCCCTCAAATGCTATTCCCATTTCTTTTATTACTCTTAAATGCTCATATGTTCATAATGAAATAGGCGCATATGATAAGTAGGCTAATAATTATATATATGGTACTATGACGATTTTCGTCAGAATAGAACCAAATACCTTCGCTTGGCTTGGCGGGAGGGTTTGAACTACCAGAGCTTCGTAATTTATGAGTTAATGTACTGTATAATATATATCATTATCTAGGTATAATGAAGATTCCTATTTTATAATAAGAGTGTTACGAGGTAATAATATATTGTGTTGTGTGTTAGGCATGGTGTTGGCCCTGGACCCCCCCAGTCGTACTCCCACGGCGGGTGATGGTGCCATGTACACACGTAAACTGGGTATAAGGATGCTGGGTAAGGTTATCACTTTGGTTGTATAGGTTCCTGATGTAATATAGACTCATCTGCCCTAAATTTGGCTAGGTCACTCTTTCAACTTATGGGGAGGCACTTGTTACAGGCAACTTTGCCTTTTGTGTCCCTCATACAAAAACTTGGTGAGAAGGAATTTTGAGAGAGCAGGATTTGCTAAGTTGAAGGCAAGTTATGAACAGAGAAATATTAGGATGCTGAGAGAGAAGCTTATTAGGCTATGTATTTCAATGGTATTTTAAATTTCCCACATTAAGGATATTGATTGATTACGTCTTCTAGTACATAATATTGCAACTCATAGGGCTAGGAACCACAGGACCTTCAACTGGTGTATACATTTTCAAGAAATCATCATAAATGCCTCAATATAGTCTAAAACTTTAAGGGGGGTGACCTGCTTTTTTTATTTCTCTCCTTTTCTCTCTTTCTCTGGCTTGTATCCATTCGGCCCCATTCAGCCAACTATTTTAAGAAGTTTATCCCCATCTAGGTGTCGATTTCTTCCTGGCGAGGTATAGCGAGCCAGCATTATATGAAGAAATCCGGCTCCGCCGGAGAAATTTTTCTATCGAAAAATGTACAAATGTAGCCTGCTGTCAAACAAAAATAAAAAATATGCTGGCTCGCTACCGCTCACCAGTAACAAATTGACACCTGGATGGGGATAAACGTCTTAAAACAGTAGGCTGAATGGGGCCAAATGGATACAAGCCAGAGAAAGAGAGAAAAGGACAGAAATAACAAAAAGCAGGTCACCCCCCTTAAGCGAGAACTGGAGCTCAACTATGCTTGTGATTTACTAGATATAACTTATTCTTATTAACACAATAGTCTGTTTTATGCTTATTAACACTATAGTCTGTTTTATGCTTATTAACACTATAGTCTGTTTTATGCTTATTAACACTATAGTCTGTTTTATTCTTATTAACACTATAGTCTGTTTTATTCTTATTAACACTATAGTCTGTTTTATTCTTATTAACACTATAGTCTGTTTTATTCTTATTAACACTATAGTCTGTTTTATTCTTATTAACACTATAGTCTGTTTTATTCTTATTAACACTATAGTCTGTTTTATTCTTATTAACACTATAGTCTGTTTTATTCTTATTAACACTATAGTCTGTTTTATTCTCATTAACACTATAGTCTGTTTTATTCTTATTAACACTAAAGTCTGTTTTATTCTTATTAACACTATAGTCTGTTTTATTCTTATTAACACTATAGTCTGTTTTATTCTTATTAACACTATAGTCTGTTTTATTCTTATTAACACTAAAGTCTGTTTTATTCTTATTAACACTATAGTCTGTTTTATTCTTATTAACACAATAGTCTGTTTTATTCTTATTAACACAATAGTCTGTTTTATTCTTATTAACACAATAGTCTGTTTTATTCTTATTAACACTATAGTCTGTTTTATTCTTATTAACACTAAAGTCTGTTTTATTCTTATTAACACTAAAGTCTGTTTTATTCTTATTAACACTATAGTCTGTGTTATTCTTATTAACACTAAAGTCTGTTTTATTCTTATTAATACTATAGTCTGTTTTATTCTTATTAACACTGTAGTCTGTTTTATTCTTATTAACACTGTAGTCTGTTTTATTCTTATTAACACTATAGTCTGTTTTATTCTTATTAACACTGTAGTCTGTTTTATTCTTATTAACGTTATAGTCTGTTTTATTCTTATTAACGTTATAGTCTGTTTTATTCTTATTAACACTATAGTCTGTTTTATTCTTATTAACACTAAAGTCTGTTTTATTCTTATTAACACTATAGTCTGTTTTATTCTTATTAACACTATAGTCTGTTTTATTCTTATTAACACTATAGTCTGTTTTATTCTTATTAACACTAAAGTCTGTTTTATTCTTATTAACACTATAGTCTGTTTTATTCTTATTAACACAATAGTCTGTTTTATTCTTATTAACACAATAGTCTGTTTTATTCTTATTAACACTATAGTCTGTTTTATTCTTATTAACACTATAGTCTGTTTTATTCTTATTAACACTATAGTCTGTTTTATTCTTATTAACGTTATAGTCTGTTTTATTCTTATTAACACTATAGTCTGTTTTATTCTTATTAACACTATAGTCTGTTTTATTCTTATTAACACTATAGTCTGTTTTATGCCAGCTGACGGTAACTTGATGTGTTCCAATCTAGTTTACGGAATTGTTTAGAAGGTTCAGTAGTAAAATATGCTGTAAATGATGAAAACTTGTCAACAATATGATGCAGAAACATAGTAGTGTCCATTTGTCTATCAACTATTGAGAAATCAGGTGATGAGGAATTGAATTTATCGTCAGCTGAAAATAAAGGAGTATAGTCTGGCTTACAAAATTGCAAATAAAATGATCCAACTAAAGCCCACTGCGTCCCCCACAGTAGCAGTGGTGGTGGCGTTCTTCCTGTGCTGGGCCCCCTTCCACGCCCAACGGCTCATGTTTGCTATCATCACCACCAGTAGCACCTGGACCCCCACACTCATCCGCGCCAATGCCAAGTTATATTTCTTCACAGGTCGGTTGGGAAACTATTGTATCTATTAAGACGTTTATCCCCATCTAGGTGTCGATCTCTTTCTGGCGAGCGATAGCGAGCCAGCATTATATGAAGAAATCCGGCTTCGCCGGAGAAATGTTTCTATCGAAAAATGTACAAATTTAGCCTGCTGTCAAACAAAAATAAAAAATATGCTGGCTCGCTACCGCTCACCAGTAAACAATTGACACCTAGATGGAGATAAACGTCTTAAAACAGTAGGCTGAATGGGGCCAAATGGATACAAGCCAGAGAAATAATAATAATAATCTATTCTATATACTCAGGCCCAATCCCCACTTTTCCTATTTTTTTTTTTGGGGGGGGGGGCGACTCAAGACAGAGCCAGCATAGGGACAACACAACACAAAACAATGAACACACACACACCAAATACAAATTCACACACATCTAGGTCATCCAGTGCGAAGTCATGTCTAGTTAACACCTTCAGTATGCTTATACCGTAATCCATCTTATTCAGGCTATATTTGTAATACGTTTTCTAAGAGATGCTTGACATGTAACTTAATTAATATGTAACATTATGTAACTTCCTGTGTTATGTTGATATCAGTCCTATGCCTAAAATTGCAATTGTTTTGCAGATCGTAAGTACTTTTTAGGCATTTTTATCAGGTGGGAAGTAACTTTGAAGCTTGTTTAAGCACTTGACTAAGGGTGGCGCTTCTTGAGGGTTTGATAAGCTGGTCAAAGGTTACTACTATACCCTGACAAATCGCTCCTTGTCCTTCTGCTGGAAAGTACATAATCTAGGAGACTGAGCCCTGTGTTGAATCCAGATTCCACTCAGCATAGCAACATGTCGGCTCTCTCTCTCTATACTGTGTTGTTCTGTGTCTCCTCTGAAACAAAGCCTCTCCTCGGCCTTGGTTAATTAAGCTCCTATGCATTAAGGGGAGATCTCCACTCGAGGGATTTTTTTCTTGACCCCTTTCTCCCTCATGTTTAGCCCCATTGCTTTTGATATTATAAAACGTTTGCCCCATTAGTTTAGCGATTTTAAGAACTTTCACCCCATATTAAGACCTTTCGTGCCATTCAGGTGTCAATTTTATCCTGGCGAGCGATAGCGAGCCTGTAATTTAAGAGGAACCGGCCTTCGGCCGGGATATTTTTCTACCGAAAAATGTACAAATTTATCTTGAAAGGGACTCAAGGGGGTGTAATTTTAAGCTTGATGGAGGTCTAGGGAACAAACTAAAAACCTCCCCTTAAGTTGTTGCTGCAATGACCTAACGTTTTAGAAACTTCTCACTAATATAAGTCTGCCACTGCTCCCTTGCACACTCATTATCTGTAAGTCGCTCAAGATGAACAACGTGTAGCTGGTAGTTTATGATATGTTATAATTATACTCTGCAATCAAGCTGATCTTGAACTCTGTGATGACTGAGTTTCTGTAACTGACACAACCTATTCGAGATGTTGATGTGAAGCTTACTAATCTCCCTTCTCTCTTTCTCACCCTACAGGCACATGTTACTATCTCAACTCAGCCATCAACCCGATCCTGTACTCCGTGATGTCTGTGAGGTTCCGTAGTGCCCTAAGAAGGTCCGTGTGTGGTGGTCGTGATTGGGCCCGTCGCCAGCACTACTACCGTTCCATCACGCTGACCAGGACCCGAGAGCTTTCCACTGCCTCCACCAGAAGACTCCACGACCTCTCGCACAGAAACGGTGTCGGCATCCACTGTGGTTTTGAAAAAATGGACATGGAAGTCTGATGTTCCGCTAACGGCGTGGAACATATCACTCAGCCACGCAGGCAGAAACATGTTTCAATTTGGTTGTAAGTCTACGTCCATGTTTGATGTCCAATAAACCCTGTATTTATGCTCGTTTTTGTGACATTAAGGGGGTTGACCTGTTTTTGTTCTGTCCTTTTCTATCTTTCTCTGGCTTGTATCCATTTGGCCCCATTCAGCCTACTGTTTTAAGACGTTTATCCCCATCCAGGTGTCAATTTTTTACTGGTGAGCGGTAGCGAGCCAGCATATTTTTTATTTTTGTTTGACAGCAGGCTAAATTTGTACATTATTCGATAGAAAAATTTCTCCGGCGAAGCCGGATTTCTTCATATAATGCTGGCTCGCTATCGCTCGCCAGGAAGAAATCGACACCTAGATGGGGATAAACATCTTAAAATAGTTGGCTGAATGGGGCCGAATGGAGACAAGCCAGAGAAAGAGAAAAAAGGACAGAAATAACAAAAAGCAGATCATCCCCCTTAAACCATGGTAAGATATTTCCCTACGACCTTTCCCGAACCAGATTGACCCTTATCGCTTATCTGTATAAGGGTCAATCAGGGTCAGGAAAGGTCATAGGGAAAGCTCTTACCATGGTTTAATATAATGGCCCTCTATAAACTCAACCATACCCCTTGCCTCACTATCCTCTTATTTCACGTCCCATTAATGCATCGGTAGCTAAACGGGATAGCTTTTACGATATATACGCTGTCAACTTTCATCTACACGGGATAGCTTTTACAATATATGCGCTTGTCACTCAACTTTTACGATATATGCGCTGTCAACTTTCATCTACACGGGATAGCTTTTACAATATATGCACTGTCAACTTTCATCTACACGGGATAGCTTTTACGATATATACGCTGTCAACTTTCATCTACACGGGATGGCTTTTACGATATATGCGCTGTCAACTTTCATCTACACGGGATAGCTTTTACGATATATGCGCTGTCAACTTTCATCTACACGGGATAGCTTTTACGATATATACGCTGTCAACTTACATCTAAACGGGATAGCTTTTACGATATATACGCTGTCAACTTTCATCTACACGGGATAGCTTTTACAATATATGCACTGTCAACTTTCATCTACACGGGATAGCTTTTACGATATATTCATATAAGGCTGGCTCGCTATCGCTCGCCAGGAAGAAATCGACACCTAGATGGGGATAAACATCTTAAAATAGTTGGCTGAATGGGGCCGAATGGATACAAGCCAGAGAAAGAGAGAAAAGGACAGAAATAACAAAAAACAGGTCACCCCCCTTAAGGGGAAATTTCCACCTGGAGGATTTTTTTCTGGACCCCTTTCTCCCTCATGTTTAGCCCCATTGCTTTTGATATTATGAAACGTTTGCCCCATTAGTTTAGCGATTTTAAGAACTTTCACCCCATATTAAGACCTTTCGTGCCATTCAGGTGTCGATTTTATCCTGGCGAGCGATAGCGAGCCTGTAATTTAAGAGGAACCGGCCTTCGGCCGGCACATTTTTGTACCGAAAAATTTACAAATTTATCTTGAAAGGGACTCAAGGGGGTGTAATTTTAAGCTTGATGGAGGTCTAGGAAACAAACTAAATAACTCCCTTTAACTATATTGAACCAATTGTTTGAAAGTGGAAGAGCTAATAATAAAATATTGCATAGCCTACTTATACAATATCTACAATATAATATAATGCATGAGCGAGGCTAAGAAAAACAACTTAACCCTTTCAAGCTCCAATACGCGTTTCTTTTCTGTTTTCTGGCTACTATTAGACGATTTTATTTAGATTAGTAACGGTATATGGAAGTCAAAGGGTTGATTGAGATAGTCTGTACCCTTTTAATACCCACAGATCCTTCCCGAGCTGCATAAAATCGTCTAATGATAGCCAAAATAAACTGCTAAAACGCGTCAGAGCTTCAAGGGGTTAATGTATGAATATTTGTCGTAAATCTGTGTGGTATGTTTACTGATACACTGTATACATGTATATATATTAGCTAATGTTGCCAAATAACAAAATCATACTGAATAACTGAACGATAATAAAACTGAATAACGTATTAAAGATTGTCAGAAAAAAGTACCGTTAAAATCAAGGTGAAACAATGCCAAATAACCACTTCACTTCAGATTATTAAACTTATTTGGAAGAGGGCGGGTCGTTTTCGAACCGCCCTGTTTCACTCAAATGGTTTGGAGTTGTTAAAACGTTTCGCCTCATTAGTTTGGCGATAATAAGACGGTTCACCTCATTCATGTATAGATTATAATCAGGTGAGCGATAGCGAGCCTACAAAATAGAAGTAGCCGTCATTTTGTCTGGAAAATTGTCTACCAAAAAATTTACATATTTAACTTGAAGGGGATCTGGGTGACATTTTTATCATAAGTTTGAAGGGGGTTTGGAGAGGCATTTTTCTTATTCTAGGGTGAAACTTAAGGGGAGATTTCCACTTGAGGGATTTTTTTCTTGACCCCTTTCTCCCTCATGGTTAACCCCATTGCTTTTGAGATTTTAAGACGTTTACCCCATTATTTTGACGATTTTAAGAACTTTCAACCCATTTCTGTCAATTTTAAGACCTTTTGTGCCATTTAGGTGTCGATTTTATCCTGGCGAGCGATAGCGAGCCTGTAATTTAAGAGGAACCGGCTTTCAGCCGGGAAATTTTTCTACCGAAAAATGTACAAATTAATCTTGAAAAGGGGTCAATGGGGCGTATTTTAAAGCTTGATGGAGGTCTAGGGAATAAACTGAATACCTCCCCTTAAAATACATGGGTCAAAAATGGCAACAGCAATCAAAACCCTCGATAATAATACAACATAATCCCTGAGACGTTGGACCCCATAGTGTTAACCCCTTCCGTACCATCGACGTTGTTTGCATTAAGTTCTAGCAAGATTTGGATAATATTTATGCAGTTAACGTGACCGCGGCAAGCATATGGTATTTAAAACGTCGCGCTGGCCGAAGGTATTGTGGGTAAATCCCGACGAATTTAGTCATTTTGCGATAAAATATAGTTATTACTTATTCATATGCGCCTATTCTGTGTTTAATATGTAGATATTAACATGTAACACCAATAAAACAAGTGGAAATAGTATTTCGGGGGTGAAAAAGACTAATTATTGCCGACCCGTCTTGTCATGAGGTGAGAGACGCGCGAGCCCTACACCCTCTCCTCTCGAGGCCTGGAGCGAGACTTAACCCTTTCACGCACATATGACGCAGAGGTTGCCAGATTAGCAATAATAAATAGAGTTCTCTCACACTTATAATTACCTCTCCAAAATTAGTGTTCTGCCCACAGCTAACTCAAAGACAACTGCAGAGGTTGAAGTAACTAAACTAAAGGTTTCTAAATACCCCTGATGGTAACAAAGGCTTTAAAGTATCCCTAATAGGGCAGAGGTTGAAGTAACTAAACTAAAGGTTTCTAAATACCCCTGATGGTAACAAAGGCTTTAAAGTATCCCCAATAGGCTCAAAATTGCGTCAAGAACGTGAGAGGGTTAAGTCTCTCGCCTGCTTTCTTTCTCTTCCCTCGCTCTACAGTATATATGCGTACCAGATGACCTTGGAACTGGGTAGGAGATATTGGCGCGATAAATAAACCGATAAACAAGGGAATAAGAGGAAACGTAGGTGATAATTGAAAGGGGGTGGGGAAAGGGGGGAAGGAGGGGGTTTTGACATATGTGGAGGAGTGATAGGAGGTATGGAGGGGAATTATCTCACTTAATCACACATTTCTTTGTTTTGAGTGATACTGGGGTCTTTTAAAAGTTTTTTTTTAGACTTTGGCTCATATGAGGACACTCGCCCTCGTAGAGTTCAGACTCATATGAGGACGCTCGCCGTTCTTGGGTTAAAGAATTATTTGTCGTAGTAAAAATGGTTAAGTGAGATAGTTCGAAACATGTTAAATGCTGGAGGTCAGTTTTAAACTGAATAAAATCGTCTAATAGTAGCCAGTGTATAGTTAAAATAATGGGTTCAAGAAAGGGTTCAAGACTCCAGATCTGTGACCGATTGACTGGTCGCTAAGTCGCCTGCTCATCCGTCTCGTCCTCAATGGAAATACAACCAGGGTCCTCTTGGTTGTGAGCCGAGCACGCTAACCAATGCACCACAGGACTGCCAAATATTCTAATAAAAAAAAAAAAAAAAAAAAAAAAACATGGAAAGAGAGGGATTGGGCCTGAGTATATAGAATAGAATAGATCTATCTATCTATCTATTGCCTGACGCCGTGATCCCCGAAGGGGTGGCCACGAACGAACCGCCCCCATGCACCTCTGTCCCCAGTCAGTCGACGCCCCTCCCCCCAACCAGCACCGCCTTCGTTCATGTAGTTCCTCACTCCATCCTTCCACCTCATATTCGGTCTACCTCTCCCCCTCTGTCCCTCCACCTCGCTCTCGTACACCCTCTTAGTCATTCTCTCGCTTTCCATACGTTCCATATGGCCGAACCATCTCAAGTTGTTCCTTTTCACACTTTCCAGCACATCTACCTCCACACCACACCTCCTTCTTACTTCCTCATTAGTCTGTCTATCCCTCCATGTAACTCCGCACGCACTCCTTAAGTAATTCATTTCCACTGCTCTCACTCTTGGTCTGAGTCTCTCAACCAACGTCCATGCTTCGCTTCCATAAGTCAGTGTCGGGATTACCACACTGTCATGCAAGGACTTCTTCACTTCCATACTGACCACCCTATTTCTTGTTACTGCTTTTAGCGTTCCTACAACCCTCTTCCCCTGTTGTACCCTCTCCCGCACCTCTTCATCCATAGTCCCATCTTTACTCAACACACTGCCCAGATACTTAAAAGAGTTGACGATCTCCATAGCCTGACCGTTCAGCTTCACCTCACACTCTGTGACTTCACCCCTTTCGAAGACCATAACCTTGCTCTTCCCCGTATTTACCTTCAAATTCCGTTTTTCGCACACTGTTCCAAACTCATTTACCAGACCCTGCAACTCCCATTCATTATCACTCATCAGAACTGTATCATCCGCAAACAGCAGTATAGGTAGCTTCCACTCAATTCCCTCCCTTTTCAGCAATACACCAACATCCACTGCTCTTGATAGTATTTCTTTCATAACTCCACCCATATATACAGTAAACAACCACGGGGACATCACACACCCCTGTTTCAAACCAACATTCAGGTCAAAGAACTCGCTCTGCTCACTCTCCACAACGTACTGCCGCCTTTGCACCCTCCATACATGCTCTTCACTGCTTTCAGCAACTTGCCCTCTACTCCGTATATTCTAAGTACTTTCCACAAACCTTCTCCTATCCACTCTGTCCATAGGCCTTCTCCAAGTCCATAAAGGCAACATACACCTTTTGTCTTCTTCTCCAGATACTTCTCCACAACACAATTCAGGGTAAAAATCTGAATCTAACACATCCTCTTCCCTTCCTAAAACCTCCCTGCTCGTCGCCTATCCATTTCTCCGTTCTCACTCTCACTCTCCTCAATCACTACCCTACTGTATACCTTCCCTACTACGCTTAGAAGACATATTCCCTCGGTGGTTACCACCACAACTCCTCTTTCCCCTTTGCCCTTATATAGTGGGACTATTATGCCAGTCTTCCAGTCATCGGGTGCACTCCCCTTCTCCCATGCTAGTTTGCACATTTTCCATACCCATTCTATCACTATCTCACCACCATACCTCAACATTTCCCCACACACTCCATCTGTTCCTGGTGCGTTCCCCAACTTCACTCTTTTCATGGCTTCCCACACTTCTGACCTCCTGATCCCCACCTCCTCCTCCACTACTTCTCTTTCTTCTCCCTCCCATACCATATCCAGCTATGTTTGCTGGCTCTTCATTCCTTTCATTTAGCAACTCACTGAAGTACTCCCTCCATCTTTCGACTCTCTCTTGCTTCTCGGCTAGCATTCTCCCATTCTTATCTTTCACACCCTTACGGTTTCCCTTGCTACCTTCCCTAACTTGCTTGACTTCTTTCCAGAACAGTTTCTTACTCGCCCTCCATTTTACACTCAGGATTCCTTCCAAATTCCTCATCTACTCTTCTCTTACTTTCCTTCACTACTCTCTTCACCACCCTCTTATTCTCCACGTACCTCGCTCGTTTCTGTCTCTCGGATCTTCATTCCCTCTACTACCCAACCACTCTCTATATGCTTTCTTCTTTTCTTCCACAGCTATTCTTACCTCTTCTGTCCACCATGCTGTACCTTTCACTCCCCTCCCTCTTCTCCTCACTCCACACACCTCCTCACATGCTGCACAGATCTCATCCTTAAACACCTTGCTCATCTCCTCCACTTCCTCCATAACTTCCAGGTCGAACCCACCTAGTCGTCTTTCCACTGCTCTCCTGTACTCCTCCCTGACTTCCTCCTGCTGCAACCTCTCCACCCTCCTCACCATTCCACCCTACTCTCGCCTCCCTCCCGCTCTCCTCACCCACTTCTTTTGTATCCTAACCTTAGCTACCACTACATAATGATCAGACAGACCCCCTCCAATACCCCTATACAACCTAGCATCCATCACAGATTTCTTCATTCGTTCATCCACACATACATAATCAATCAATGACTTTCGTTCCACCACTGTCTTATCCTTCATCGTCAACATCCGTTTCCACGTGTACCTGTGGATCATTCTGTGTGGGAAGAAGGTGTTGGCTATCCACAGCCTCCTCCCCACACATACGTCCACAAGTGCACTACCATTCCCATTTACCTCTGATGGTACCCCCCACCCCTCCCACCACTCCATCAACTATCCTATCACCCAACTTACCATTCATATCCCCAATCAGATATATTCTTTCTTTCTTGTCAAACTTCTCCAGGCACGCCTCCACATTCATCCAGAACTCCTCTTTCTTTTCTTTCAAGTATATCCTCTGTCGGGGCATACACGCATACAATCACCCACGTTTGTATTCCTACTTTCATTCTCACCCACACAATCCTTGAACCCACAGACCCATACTCTCTTACACATTCCTTCCATTTGCTACTTACAAACAAACATGCACCTTCTCTCGCTGTTCCTTCACTCACTCCAGCACACACACCCATTCCACATTCCCATTCTCTCACATCTGAACCTTTCCATTTGGTCTCTGTCATTCCACATACATCCAGCCTGGCATTCACTAACACTTCCAGAACCTCTCTCTCTTTTGTGCCATCATTCATGCCACTAACATTCCACGTAGCCATTCTCAGAATGTCCGAAGGCATGTCCTTAGTCGGTCTTGGTTCGTCAACGTTGGTTCCGTCCGCATCCGAGGCTGTTCGTTCGTTTTTCTTTGCTTAGATATTTTTTCCGGGTGGGGGTCGCAAGCCCACCGAATAGAAATAGAATAGAATAGATACATTTGTTTATGTTCTGGACCCCCTTCTCACTCATGTTTAGCCCCATTAGTTGTGAGATTTTAAGATGTTCGCCCCATTAATTTGGCGATTTTAAGATTGTTGGCCCAAATTCTTTTGTTTTAATTTAGTTTTATTTTATTTTGTTTTAATTTATTTTTATTTATTTTTATTGTATTTTTATTTTATTTATTTTTTATTTTATTTTTATTTGATTTAGTTTGATTTTAGTTTTATTTTATTTATTTTGATTTTAGTTTTATTTGATTTAGTTTTATTTTAGTTTTATTTGATTTAGTTTTATTTTAGTTTTATTTTATTTAGTTTTATTTTAGTTTTATTTTAGTTTTATTTTATTTATTTTTATTTTAGTTTTATTTTATTTATTTTTATTTTATTTTTATTTTATATTTATTTTTATTTTATTTTTATTTTTATTTTATTTATTTTTATTTTATTTTTATTTTATTTAGTTTTATTTTATTTAGTTTTAATTTAGTTTTATTTTATTTAGTTTTAATGTAGTTTTATTTAGTTTTATTTTAGTTTTATTTTATTTAGTTTTATTTTAGTTTTATTTTATTTAGTTTTATTTGAGTTTTATTTTATTTAGTTTTATTTTATTTTGCCTTCTACAAATTTTCAAGCACAAGAATGTTCCCCAGAAGCTAAACATTTAATTTTTCGGTAGAAATATGTTCCGGCCGAAGGCCGTTTTCCCTTAACTTGCAGGCTCGCTATCGCCGGCCGAAGGCTGGTTCCTTAAAAAATTACAGGCTCGCTTTCGCTCGCC
>CM064502.1:53708568-53713402 GCA_032716605.1 Paralithodes platypus | reverse complement strand
GAGAGAGAGAGAGAGAGAGAGTAAGAGAGAGAGCGAGCGAGCGACAGAGAGAGAGAGAGAGAGAGAGAGGAGTGACATACTAATATCTGACCTTCCATGTTTGTTTTTCCGGGAGAGCGAGGAACAGGGTTAAAGATTACTAGAGAAGACAGACGAGGGAAAGAAGGACAGAAGGAAGGTGAGGTGCAGTAGAAGAGGGTAAAGAAGGAAGGTGAGGTGCAGTAGAAGGTAAAGAAGGAAGGTGAGGTGCAGTAGAAGAAGGAAGGTGAGGTGCAGTAGAAGAGGGTAAAGAAGGAAGGTGAGGTGCAGTAGACGAGGGTAAAGAAGGAAGGTGAGGTGCAGTAGAAGAAGGGTAAAGAAGGAAGGTGAGGTGCAGTAGACGAGGGTAAAGAAGGAAGGTGAGGTGCAGTAGAAGAAGGTAAAGAAGGAAGGTGAGGTGCAGTAGACGAGGGTAAAGAAGGAAGGTGAGGTGCAGTAGAAGAGGGGAAGAAGGAAGGTGAGGTGCAGTAGAAGAAGGGAAAGAAGGAAGGTGAGGTGCAGTAGAAGAAGGAAGGTGAGGTGCAGTAGAAGAAGGTAAAGAAGGAAGGTGAGGTGCAGTAGACGAGGGTAAAGAAGGAAGGTGAGGTGCAGTAGACGAAGGTAAAGAAGGAAGGTGAGGTGCAGTAGAAGAAGGTAAAGAAGGAAGGTGAGGTGCAGTAGAAGAAGGAAGGTGAGGTGCAGTAGAAGAAGGGAAAGAAGGAAGGTGAGGTGCAGTAGAAGAGGGTAAAGAAGGAAGGTGAGGTGCAGTAGAAGAAGGTAAAGAAGGAAGGTGAGGTGCAGTAGAAGGTAAAGAAGGAAGGTGAGGTGCAGTAGAAGAAGGTAAAGAAGGAAGGTGAGGTGCAGTAGAAGAAGGTAAAGAAGGAAGGTGAGGTGCAGTAGAAGAAGGTAAAGAAGGAAGGTGAGGTGCAGTAGACGAAGGTAAAGAAGGAAGGTGAGGTGCAGTAGAAGAAGGTAAAGAAGGAAGGTGAGGTGCAGTAGAAGAAGGTAAAGAAGGAAGGTGTGGTGCAGTAGAAGAAGGTAAAGAAGGAAGGTGAGGTGCAGTAGACGAAGGTAAAGAAGGAAGGTGAGGTGCAGTAGACGAGGGTAAAGAAGGAAGGTGAGGTGCAGTAGAAGAAGGAAGGTGAGGTGCAGTAGAAGAAGGTAAAGAAGGAAGGTGAGGTGCAGTAGAAGAAGGTAAAGAAGGAAGGTGAGGTGCAGTAGAAGAAGGTAAAGAAGGAAGGTGAGGTGCAGTAGACGAGGGTAAAGAAGGAAGGTGAGGTGCAGTAGACGAGGGTAAAGAAGGAAGGTGAGGTGCAGTAGAAGAAGGTAAAGAAGGAAGGTGAGGTGCAGTAGACGAGGGTAAAGAAGGAAGGTGAGGTGCAGTAGAAGAAGGTAAAGAAGGAAGGTGAGGTGCAGTAGAAGAAGGTAAAGAAGGAAGGTGAGGTGCAGTAGACGAAGGTAAAGAAGGAAGGTGAGGTGCAGTAGAAGAAGGTAAAGAAGGAAGGTGAGGTGCAGTAGAAGAAGGAAGGTGAGGTGCAGTAGAAGAAGGTAAAGAAGGAAGGTGAGGTGCAGTAGAAGAAGGTAAAGAAGGAAGGTGAGGTGCAGTAGACGAGGGTAAAGAAGGTAGGTGAGGTGCAGTAGAAGAAGGTAAAGAAGGAAGGTGAGGTGCAGTAGAAGAAGGGAAAGAAGGAAGGTGAGGTGCAGTAGAAGAGGGGAAGAAGGAAGGTGAGGTGCAGTAGAAGAAGGGAAAGAAGGAAGGTGAGGTGCAGTAGAAGAGGGTAAAGAAGGAAGGTGAGGTGCAGTAGACGAGGGTAAAGAAGGAAGGTGAGGTGCAGTAGAAGAAGGTAAAGAAGGAAGGTGAGGTGCAGTAGACGAGGGTAAAGAAGGAAGGTGAGGTGCAGTAGAAGAAGGTAAAGAAGGAAGGTGAGGTGCAGTAGACGAGGGTAAAGAAGGAAGGTGAGGTGCAGTAGACGAAGGTAAAGAAGGAAGGTGAGGTGCAGTAGACGAGGGTAAAGAAGGAAGGTGAGGTGCAGTAGACGAGGGTAAAGAAGGAAGGAGAGGTGCAGTAGAAGAAGAAGGAAGGTGAGGTGGAGTAGAAGAGGGTAAAGAAGGAAGGTGAGGTGCAGTAGAAGAAGGAAGGTGAGGTGCAGTAGAAGAAGGTAAAGAAGGAAGGTGAGGTGCAGTAGACGAGGGTAAAGAAGGAAGGTGAGGTGCAGTAGACGAAGGTAAAGAAGGAAGGTGAGGTGCAGTAGACGAGGGTAAAGAAGGAAGGTGAGGTGCAGTAGACGAGGGTAAAGAAGGAAGGTGAGGTGCAGTAGAAGAAGGAAGGTGAGGTGCAGTAGAAGAAGGTAAAGAAGGAAGGTGAGGTGCAGTAGAAGAAGGAAGGTGAGGTGCAGTAGAAGAAGGTAAAGAAGGAAGGTGAGGTGCAGTAGACGAGGGTAAAGAAGGAAGGTGAGGTGCAGTAGACGAAGGTAAAGAAGGAAGGTGAGGTGCAGTAGAAGAAGGTAAAGAAGGAAGGTGAGGTGCAGTAGAAGAAGGTAAAGAAGGAAGGTGAGGTGCAGTAGACGAGGGTAAAGAAGGTAGGTGAGGTGCAGTAGAAGAAGGTAAAGAAGGAAGGTGAGGTGCAGTAGAAGAGGGGAAAGAAGGAAGGTGAGGTGCAGTAGAAGAAGGTAAAGAAGGAAGGTGAGGTGCAGTAGACGAGGGTAATGAAGAGGAAAGGTGTTAAGGGGGGTGACCTGCTTTTGTTTATCTTTCTCTCCTTTTCTCGCTTTCTCTGGATTGTATGCATTCGGCCCCATTTAACCTACTGTTTGAAGACGTTTATCCCCATCCAGGTGTCGATTTCTTCCTGGCGAGCGATAGCGAGCCAGCATTGTATGGAGAAATCCGGCTTTGCCGGAGAAATTTTCCTATCGAAAAATGTACAAATTTAGCTTGCTGTAAATCAAAAATATATATATGCTGACTCGCTACCGCTCGCCAGGAAAATATTGACACCTGGATGGAGGTACACGTCTTAAAACAGTAGGCTGAATGGGGCCGAATGGATACAAGCCAAAGAGAGAGAGAGGGAGAGATAGAGGAAAAGAAGCGAGGTGGGCTCCCTTACACGATGATACAACACCAAGGGACGCAATGTAAACACCAGATGAGGAACGAGAGCTTATGTTTTATGGAATTCATTTTTTGGAGAGACACCTATTTTCCCTGGTAGCTTTTCTGGACTATTTTTCTATATAAACAGATGATTAGCTGTTTGTTTTCTGGACTATTTTTCTATATAAACAGATGATTAGTTGTTTGTTTTCTGGACTATTTTTTATATAAACAGATGATTAGCAGTTTGTTTTCTGGACTATTTTTCTATATAAACAGATGATTAGCAGTTTGTTTTCTGGACTATTTTTCTATATAAACAGATGATTAGCAGTTTGTTTTCTGGACCATTGTTCTATATAAACAGATGATTAGCAGTTTGTTTTCTGGACTATTGTTCTACATAAACAGATGATTAGCAGTTTGTTTTTATCAATTATTCTTGTTTAACCCCTTCTGTACCGGCGACGTAATATATAATTCTATTCTAGCTATGTTTAGACGATTAAATGAAGCGTAAGAAGGATCTACGGTGGTAATAAGGCTTAAGGGGGGTGACCTGCTTTTTGTTATTTCTCTCCTTTTCTCTGGCTTGCATCCATTCGGCCCCATTCAGCCTACTGTTTTAAGACGTTTATCCCCATCAGGTGTCAATTTTTTACTGGTGAGCGGTACCGAGCCAGCATATTTTTTATTTTTGTTTGACAGCAGGCTAAATTTGTATATTTTTCGATAGAAAAATGTCTCCGGCGAAGCCGGATTTCTTCATATAATGCTGACTCGCTATCGCTCGCCAGGAAGAAATCGACACCTAGATGGGGATAAACGTCTTAAAACAGTAGGCTGAATGGGGCCAAATGGGTACAAGGCAGAGAAGGCAGATAGAAAAGGGCAGAACAAAAACAGGTCACCCCCCTTAAGTGAGCTAGTTAGAAGCCTGCTAATTGCTGGAGGCCCATTTGAAACTGATTAAAATCGTCTAATAGTTGCCAGAATATGATGAAAAGGACGTCACCGGTACTGAAGGGGTTAATCTGTCAATTTGAAGACATTGTGCCATATACAATTGTCCATTAAAGACGTTTCACCTAATTCAAGTGTTGATTTGTTCTGGGAGAGCGTGAACGAGCTTATCATTATAGGAAAACTGTCTTTGGTAGCCATTAGTGTACCAAATTACGTGGGCATTAGCTGGAAGTAGGTCTGTGGTGCACTTTTTATAATCGAAGGAAATCTGGTGAGGTGTGGGTGTGTGTGTGGGTGTGGGTGTGTGTGTGTGTGGGTGGGTGTGTGTGTGTGGGTGTGTGTGGGTGGGTGGGGGTGTGGGGGGGGGGTGTGTGTGGCTGTGTGTGTGGGTGGGTGTGTGTGGGTGTGTGTGTGTGGGTGTGTGTGTGTGTGTGTTCTATTTTGTTTAATATATAATAGTTTGTTTTTCTTTTCAAGTGAGCAAACTAAAGATATATTGTTCGAAGATGGCAAAAACCATCCAAACCCTTAAGGGGAGGTATTTACTTTGTTCCCTAGACCTCCATCAAGCTTAAAATTATACCCCCTTGAGTCCCTTTCAAGATAAATTTGTACATTTTTCGGTAGAAAAATGTCCCGGCCGAAGGCCGGTTCCTCTTAAATTACAGGCTCGCTATCGCTCGCCAGGATAAAATCGACACCTGAATGGCACGAAAGGTCTTAATATGGGGTGAAAGTTCTTAAAATCGCTAAA
>CM064502.1:53681068-53703568 GCA_032716605.1 Paralithodes platypus | reverse complement strand
TGTGTGTGTATGTATGTGTGTGTGTGTGTGTTACTGTTTATGGTGTGTGTGTGTGTGTGTGTGTGTGTGTGTTACTGTTTATGGTGTGTGTGTGTGTATGTGTGTGTATGTATGTGTGTGTGTGTGTGTTACTGTTTATGGTGTGTGTGTGTGTGTGTGTGTGTGTGTGTGTGTGTGTGTATAGGTTCAGTAAGCCAACACTAATCAATCTCACATTCCCCCATATCTGTTTACACACCTCTCCCTGCCTAGGCGCCCGTGTGTACATATGGGGAAACACACACACACACACACACACACACACACACACACACACACACACACACACACACACACTAATGAACGAAGTTATTTGTTTTTCAATTATGATAAGTCTTAAAATTGACAACGACATGGAGCTAAAGGTGTTCAATTCTTCAACGAAATGGGCCGAACGTCTTAAATTGTCAAAACTAATAGGTCTAAACACGAGGAAGAAAGGGGTCCAGAAAAACGACCCATCTCCCTTTAAGGGGAGATTTCCACTTGAGGGATTTTTTTCTTTACCCCTTTCTCCCTCATGTTTAGCCCCATTGGTTTTAAGATTTTAAGACGTTCGCCCCATTAGTTTGGCGATTTTAAGAACTTTCACCCCATTTATGTCACTGTTAAGACCTTTCGTGCCATTTAGGTGTCAAATTTTTCCTGGCGAGCGATAGCGAGCCTGTAATTTAAGAGGAACCGGCCTTCGGCCGGGAAATTTTTCTACCGAAAAATGTACAAATTTATCTTGAAAGGGGGTCAAGGGGGTGTAATTTCAAGCTTGATAGGAGTTCTAGGGAACAAACTAAATACCTCCTCTTAAGCGATCAGGTTGGTCTTTCCGGTGGCCTGCACGATTTGGCGTGGTCAGACGAAACTGAACGTGTCGAGGGTTCAGTCCAACATTTAGTCTGAACGGGCAACATTTTTAAGGGGGGTCACCTGTTTTTTTCTTTCTTTTTTATCTTTCTCTCCTTTTCTCTCTTTCTTTGACTTGTATCCATTTGGCCCCATTCAGCCAACTGTTTTAAGACGTTTATCTCCATCTAGGTGTCGATTTCTTTCTGGCGAGCCAGCATTGTATGGAGAAATCCCGCTTCGCCGGAGACATTTTTCTATCGAAAAATTTACAAATTTAGCTTGCTGTAAAACAAAAAAATATACAGTACATGCTGGCTCGCAACCGCTCGCTAGGAAAATATTGACACCTGGTGACCTGGATGGGGGTAAACGTCTTAAAACAGTAGGCTGAATGGGGCCGAATGGATACAAGCCAAAGAGAGAGGGAGAGAAAGAGAGAGAAAGAAAAAAAAAGCGAGGTGGGCTCCCTTAACTGAACCACCTCCACACGCCCATAGTATTATCTGTGTATCCGATAGTTGCAATAAAAATAATGCAAATGACAAATTGAGTATATAATAAAAATGCTTAAAATTAGATATCGCTATTTATACTATGAATGTTTATATATATATATATATATATATATATATATATATATATATATATATATATATATATATATATATATATATATATATATATATATATGTTTCTAGTCTCTCAGTGGGGATCGAACCATCGACCATCAGAACGATAGCCGACGCTTAATCAATTACACCACGGCAGTCTAAAAGACACTCAAAAATCCGTGTATGGTATTCTGGAAATATGGATCCTACAACTAGGTTTGAATTGAAATATATTCGCCTAGTGGGTTTCCCTTCTCCCTAACATACATAGGATAGAAGGCTGAGTGTCTTTTAGGATGCCGTGGTGTAATTGATTAAGCGTCGGCTATCGTTCTGATGGTCGATGGTTCGATCCCCACTGAGAGACTAGAAACATTTAGTGGCTCACGTGTATTTGTGATATATTCTCAATATATATATATATATATATATATATATATATATATATATATAGTTGTGCCAGTAATTCAAAGCTCTTAAATTTCTGACCTAATTAAATATTGATACCGCTGTAGCTTTCAGAAATAATAAGTGCTAAAATATGCTCTATTTTAAGGGGAGGTCTTTAGTTTGTTCCCTAGATCTCCATCAAGCTTAAAATTACACCCCCTAGACTCCCTTTCAAGATAAATTTATAAATTTTTCGGTAGAAAAATTTCCCGGCCAAAGGCCGATTTCTCTTAGATAACAGGCTCGCTATCGCTCGCCAGGAAAAAATTGACACCTAAATAACACGAAAGGTCTTAACACTGACAGAAATGGGGCGAACGTTCTTAAAATCGCCAAACTAATGGAGCGAACGTCTTAACATCTCAAAAGCAATGGGACTAAACCTGAAGGAGAAAGGAGTCCAGAAGAAAAAAATATCTCAAGTGGAAATCTCCCCTTAATACTCCAGAGTAATACTATGCTACCAAACATGACCTACGCCATTCTGTCACATTAAGGGGAGATATGTCGCTTTTCTAGGCCCCCTTTCTCCCTAAATATGCTTAGCCCCATTTGTGATACAAGGGAGGTGACCGGCTTTTTGTTCTCTCCTTTTCTCTGGCTTGTATCCATTCGGCCCCATTCAGCCTACAGTTTTAAGACGTTTATCCCCATCCAGGTGTCATTTTTTTTACTGGTGAGCGGTAGCGAGCCAGCATATTTTTAAAATGTTTTTGACAGCAGGCTAAATTTGTACATTTTTCGGTAGAAAAATTTCTCCGGCGAAGCCGGATTTCTTCATATAATGGTGGCTCGCTATCGCTCGCCAGGAAGAAATCGACACCTACAGTAGATGGGGATAAACGTCTTAAAATAGTTGGCTGAATGGGGCCGAATGGATACAAGCCAGAGAAAGAGAGAAAAGGAGAACAATTAAAAAAGCAGGTCACCCCCCATAAGGAATAAGTAATTGAGAGGGGGGGGGGGGGGGGAGAGCACCGGAATCATCCAAGCTGGAAAACATTTAGCGAAAGTTTGAGCGAAGAGTTCATCAGAAGTTAGAAATAAGTCAAGAACTGCTATAGGTCATTCCAGTTGGGTGCTGGACTAACTGCTATAGGTCATTCCAGTTGGGTGCTGGACTAACTGCTATAGATAATTCCAGTAGGGTGCTGGACTAACTGCTATAGGTAATTCCAGTAGGGTGCTGGACTAACTGCTATAGGTAATTCCAGTAGGGTGCTGGACTAACTGCTATAGGTAATTCCAGTAGGGTGCTGGACTAACTGCTATAGGTCATTCCAGTTGGGTGCTGGACTAACTGCTATAGGTCATTCCAGTAGGGTGCTGGACTAACTGCTATAGGTCATTCCAGTAGGGTGCTGGACTAACTGCTATAGGTCATTCCAGTTGGGTGCTGGACTAACTGCTATAGGTAATTCCAGTTGGGTGCTGGACTAACTGCTATAGGTCATTCCAGTAGGGTGCTGGACTAACTGCTATAGGTCATTCCAGTAGGGTGCTGGACTAACTGCTATAGGTCATTCCAGTAGGGTGCTGGACTAACTGCTATAGGTAATTCGAGTTGGGTGCTGGACTAACTGCTATAGGTCATTCCAGTAGGGTGCTGGACTAACTGCTATAGGTAATTCGAGTTGGGTGCTGGACTAACTGCTATAGGTCATTTAGGATAGAAAACATGTAGGTTTGATCACCAGGTTGGTCAGTGAAATGGAAGGAGAGCCATTGGCGGTGGTGAACATTGAAATCTCCTAAGATGGAGAATTATGCGAAAGGAGAGATTGATAGAATGTGTTCCACTTTAGAAGTTAGATAGTCGAAGAATTTTTGATAGTCAGTAGAATTAGGGGAGAGATAAACAGCACAGAACTATTTAGTATGAGAGTGAGAGTAGAGCTTTAAGGGGAGATTTCCACTTGAGGGATTTTTTTCTGGACCCCTTTCTCTCTCATGTTTAGCCTCATTGCTTTTTAGATTTTAAGACGCTCGCCCCCTTTAGTTTGGCGATTTTAAGAACTTTCGCCCCATTTCTGTCAATTTTAAGAACTTTCGTGACATTTAGGTGTCGATATTTTCCTGGCGAGCGATAGCGAGCCTGTAATTTAAGAGGAGCCAGCCTTCGGCCGGGACATTTTTCTACCGAAAAATGTACAAATTTATCTTGAAAGGGCGTCTAAGGGGTGTAATTTTAAGCTTGATGGAGGTCTAGGGAACAAACTAAATACCTCCCCTTAACCAGAGAGTTGAGAATTTAGAAGTATCAAAGTTGGGAACACGAGAGAAAGTAAGATTGTTGCGCACATATAGGCAACATCCACCTTTGGCTTTAAAATGAGGAGAGAGATAGTAAGAGGATACAGAGAAGGGTTTGCTGTCAGTAGTCCCAGACAACTGTGTCTCGGTGAGAAAGAGATGATCAGGGTTGACGGAGGAGAGGTGGTGTTCCACAGAGTGGAAGTTAGAGGAAAGGCCACGAACGTTGCAGACATTAACCCCCTTCAGACTAATATGACGCAGAGGTTGCCAGATTAGCAATAAGAAATAGAGTTCTCTCACTCTTATAATTACCTCTCCAAAATTAGTTTTCTGCCCACAGCTAACTCAAAGACAACTGCAGAGGTTGAAGTAACTAAACTAAAGGTTTCTAAATACCCCTGATGGTAACAAAGGCTTTAAAGTATCCCTAATAGGCTCAAAATAGCGTCATATGTCGGAGAGGGTTAATAGTAAGAGCAGATGGTAGTGGGCAAGAACATTTTGACGAGTCGTTTCCATGGGTCAGATCACTTCTAGTTCCGGTTGGCCTTAAGGGGAGATTTCCACTTGAGGGATTTTTTTCTTTACCCCTTTCTCCCTTATGTTTAGCCCCATTGCTTTTGATATTTTAAGACGTTCGCCCCATTACTTTGGCGATTTTAAGAATTTTCGCCCCATTTCTGTCAATTTTAAGACTTTTCGTACAAATTAGGTGTCTATATTTTCCTGGCGAGCGATAGCGAGCCTGTAATTTAAGAGGAATCGGCCTTCGGCCGGGAAATTTTTCTACAGAAAAATGTACAAATTTATCTTGAAAGGGGGTCTAGGGGCTGTAATGTTAAGCTTGATGGAAGTCTAGCGAACTAACTAAAAACCTCCCCTTAACTACCACCTGTAACACTCCCTGTTCGGCTGGTGCCTATATACAGCCTCCTCTTAGTAAATATACAAAATTACACCCATAAATTACACCCATAAATTACACCCATAAATTACTTTCCAGAGACATACTTCCAAAATAAGAAACAGGTGAGGTCTTTTTCTCGAGTGACTGTACTGTATTAATGTCTGTCAGATGTTGAATAGGTTGGGTAAGTGTAGGAACATGTTTGTATATTTCACCCGATATGAAGAAATGAAGCTTAGATATTGCTGATACCAATTATTGATCAAAACATACTTGGTGCCGAGACATCACTTATCAGCGCGACTGTACATGGTAGTCTCCTAATGTAGGTAAAATCACGTTACGTTTGATAAATTGAAGGTAAAATCTCTCGTGTGATACTTCCATTGCATGAATAATACAGGAGGCCAACATGACCACTCTGCAATATTGGCGTGTCAAATTTGCATATACGTGAGAGCTTTACACGGCAACACTCACAAAAATTAACAATCAGGCAACAATGACGGCCCTCTGAACGTGTACAGTTGAGGTTAAGGGGAGATTTCCACTTGAGTGATTTTTTTCTTGACCTCTTTCATAATAATAATAATAATTAATGGTTTATTGTCCAAGAAAGTCATATAGTACATATGATACACACAGTACATTATAACATTGTGTCTTGGCTTACAAATCAGACTTTAAAAGTATTATTTTATTTCTAAACAAATTATGCCCTATTTACTATGATATAATGTCTAACAAATATTATTGTAAAATATATTTGATTAAAAAATCATTGTCAATATCATGTATAACGCCATTTCATATCATTCATTTATAACGCCATTTCATATCATTCATTTATAACGCCATTTCATATCATTCATTTATAACGCCATTTCATATCATTCATTTCATTATTCATTTGGCAACAAGTTTAATTTAGATACTATATAAATATGGTATACTAGAGTTCTTGTACCTTTCAGTCCTACAACGTACAGCCTGTAACAATAGCCTACCTCTTCTAGTGTCCCTACCATGTATATTGTACATATGCTGTGGCAAGAGATGTCTGTGCTTGTCGAATTTTAATAAGTTTTGTCCAAATCTAACAGTTAGTTCTTCTCTCCTGAGATACAAGGATTGTGAATTTAAAGTTATTCATGCTGCGTCGTAACTTACATATTGGTTGCCAAGAATGACCCTAAAACACCTTTTCTGTATTTTCTCTATTTGGTTGTGTTGTGCTTGGGTTAATCCAGGATGCCAAACAGGTGCAGCATATTATAAAGAAGTTCTAATAAACCAATTATACAATACTAGACTTGTGTTGACACTGAATCCAAATTGACGTGCCCTATATAAGATGAACATACATTTGTTTACTTTTGATGACATATAATTGACATGGTCTGTCCAAGTTAGGTTTGAGTTTATGCGTAATCCTAACAATTTATGCGTAATCCTAACAATTTATGCGTAATCCTAACAATTTATGCGTAATCCTAACAATTTATGCGTAATCCTAACAATTTATGCGTAATCCTAACAATTTATGCGTAATCCTAACAATTTATGCGTAATCCTAACAATTTATGCGTAATCCTAACAATTTATGCGTAATCCTAACAATTTATGCGTAATCCTAACAATTTATGCGTAATCCTAACAATTTATGCGTAATCCTAACAATTTATGCGTAATCCTAACAATTTATGCGTAATCCTAACAATTTATGCGTAATCCTAACAATTTATGCGTAATCCTAACAATTTATGCGTAATCCTAACAATTTATGCGTAATCCTAACAATTTATGCGTAATCCTAACAATTTACAACTGTGCACAATGGGTATATTACTTTCATTCAACTGCAGCTGGGGGTACACAATGGGCCTTTTAGGGGGCGATACAATCATAACTTCACATTTAAGGGGATTAGGCATCATTTTAACTGCAATGCATTCATGTGTAAGTTCATCTAACGTGGTTTGCATCTCGAACTTGATTGTATCTTTTGTATCAAAAATTTCGGCTAATGTGAGATCGTCAACATGCTTCATACGGATATTTGCGTTACGGGCTATACTATTAACTATAGCTAAAAATAGTATAGGCCCCAGCCGGGTCCCTTGTGGTACCCCACATGTGATGTAATCGTACAGGGATATCGTGTCCCGATAGCGTACCCTGTGCTGGCGATCTGATAGGAAGCTTGATACGAATGATAACAGTGATGGACGGCAACCCAAGAGAAAGAGTTCACGAATTGCTACTGTGTGGTCTATATAGTCAAAGGCTTTTTTAAAATCAACCAGGACGATTTAACCAATTTGTTTAGGTTTAACTATCCCCTTCAATAAAGTGTCTAACAAATTAATCGTGTAATGTGTGGTCGAACTTCCTTTCAGATTTCCATATTGGCATGGGTCGATATTGGGTCTGATATCTTCTAAAACCATTTCCGCTACAAAGCCCTCGAGGATTTTTCCCAGATCAGGTGTGAGTGATAAAGGTCGCAACTCACCTAACTGTGTAACTACTTTGACTTTCTGCAGGGCTGTAATCGATGCCCGTTTCCACAACAAGGGAAATAATCCAGTTTCCAAACACAGGTTGAATACAAAGGTTAAGGGGAGGTTTCCACTTGAGGGATTTTTTTTCGAACTTCCTTCTCCCTCATGTTTAGCCCCATTGCTTTTGAGATTTTAAGACGTTCGCCCCATTAGTTTGACTATTTTAAGAACCCTCGCCCCATTTAAGTCAATTTTAAGACCATTCGTGCCATTATAGGGGAGGTGTGGTGGAGTGGTCTTGCCACTGGCCTGGTAATCCAAAGGTCCCGGGTTCAAATCCCGATGTATCAATGGGAAGATATTATTGGGATGGAATTTGTGCTGTACCTAGTATCAGTGCATTACCACGAGCCCACCGAAACGTCAATAAAATACCCTCATTGTTCCCTGATTAAATAGCAGTGTATGAATATTCCCATATTCAAAATATGCAATAGGGGTGCAATGCCTGGTGAGTTATCTGCTCAACAGGTGGCGTTGTGTGTGTGTAAGTGTGAGAGTCCGAGTGTAGGGGGTGAGACAGTGAAGCACGGGAACGAGATGGCTTCAGAGATGGGGTCGTTTCGGGCCATGAGTGAGCACCGTGCCTCATGTGAAGGCAAGATGGCAGGTGCTCGTTGTACTCTACGTGCTTCACATGTCTCACTCCCTAGACTGGAACAAGACCTCACGGGCTTCACTGTTCATTGTAAAGCGGTGAATGTTAAGGCTCTCAGCCTAGGAGAGGAAGTAAGTTGGAATATAGAAAAAAAAAACAAAAACAAAAAAAAAACAAAAAAAATTAGGTGTCGATTTTTTCCTGGCGAGCGATAGCGAGCCTGTAATTTAAGGGGAACCGGCCTACGGCCGGGACATTTTTCTAGCGAAAAATGTACAAATTTATCTTGAAAGGGGGTCTAGGGGAAGTAATTTTAAGCTTGATGGAAGTCTAGGGAATCAACTAAAAACCTCCCCTTAATGGGATACCGAGTTCATAGGCAAACTCTTTTAACAGTCTTTTAGGTAGTGAGTTTGGTGGTGAAGCCTTATTGGTAGTCATTTAGGTAGTGAGTTTGGTGGTGAAGCCTTATTGGTAGTCTTTTAGGTAGTGAGTTTGGTGGTGAAGCCTTATTGGTAGTCATTTAGGTAGTGAGTTTGGTGGTGAAGCCTTATTGGTAGTCATTTAGGTAGTGAGTTTGGTGGTGAAGCCTTATTGGTATTCATTTAGGTAGTGAGTTTGGTGGTGAAGCCTTATTGGTATTCATTTAGGTAGTGAGTTTGGTGGTGAAGCCTTATTGGTATTCATTTAGGTAGTGAGTTTGGTGGTGAAGACTTATTGGTATTCATTTAGGTAGTGAGTTTGGTGGTGAAGCCTTATTGGTATTCATTTAGGTAGTGAGTTTGGTGGTGAAGCCTTATTGGGATTCATTCTATAGTCGGTGTTATTTCAGATGACTGTAAATTGTATCCCTTAATAAATGATTTCTCGCTACTTATTGGAAAATAGAAAACGATTTTGTCTGTACAGTCGCGCTAATAAGTCATGGCCCAGTGGTCATTACGTTTGGCTCCCTCTGTGCTGTATTAATGTCTGTCAGATGTTGAATAGGATGGGTAAGTGTAGGAACATGTTTGTATATGTCACTCGATATGAAGAAATGCAGCTTAGATATTGCTGATACCAATTATTGATCAAAATATATTTGGGGCCGAGCATCACTTATTAGCGCGACTGTACATCATATTAATTTCTTTGTTTTAATTTCACTCCAACAACAAACACCCCCAATGAAATTAATGAAAGCTTGTGATCTGCCGGGATTCGAACAGTACTTTTTTTGTTAAGGGGGGTCACCTGTTTTGTTTTTCTCTTTCTCTCTTTCTCTGGCTTGTATCCATTCGGCCCCATTCAGCCAACTGTTTTAAGACGTTTATCCCCATCCAGGTGTCGATATCTTCCTGACAAGCGATAGCGAGCCAGAGTTTGTATTGAGAAATCCGGCTTTGCCGGAGAAATTTTGCTATCGAAACATATACAAATCTAGCTTGCTGTCAAAACAAAAACATACGCATGCTGGCCCGCTACCGCTCACCAGGAAAATATTGACACCTGCTTGGGGGTAAACGCCTTAAAACAGTAGGCTGAATGGGGCCGAATGGATACAAGGCAAAGAGAGAGGGAGAGAAAGAGAAAACAAATCGAGGTGGGCTCCCTTAAGGCGGATTAGTACGAATAGTTTTGCTTTCCAACAGCTTCAGACATAAAGACCTTCACTAATGGTACTCCCCGTTCAGTAATTGTGGTTACCAATATAAAATAATCATACAATGCAAGTTTTCCTAATTAACGACACATTTCGCTACACAATCCTCGTAATAGCGGTGTAATCAAAATGGGAACATGTCAATTTACCATCAACCGGGAAACAGGCAGACCATAGTTCTAACGTTAGATCAGTTACTGTATATACACACACACACACACACACACACACTATGTTAATGTGTGTGTGTGTGTATGTGGTTGTGTGTGTGTGCGTGTGTTCGTTATCATGCACTGAACGGTATTTGCTTTGTTAAGGCGGATTAGTACCAATATTTTCGTTTTCCAACAGCTTCAGACATAAAAACCTCCAATAATAATAATAATAATAATAATGATAATCTCCGTTGAGTAGTTGAGTCCACGAATACAATCAAATCATACAAAGTTGCCAGAATCATGTTGTCGGAAAAAGACCTTCTGTAAATTCACATGTTGGTGTGTTGTTGTTGTTGTGTTTGTGTTGTTGTTGTTGTTGGTGTTGTTGTTGGTGTTGTTGTTGTTGTTGTTGTTGGTGTGTTTTTGTTGTTGTTGTTGTTGTTGTTGGTGTGTTGTTATTGTTGTTGTTGTTGTTGTAGGTATTGTCCATTGGTTGCTGTGTACCTGTGCATCATTAAAGGTAGATGGGTCGTTTTGGGGGGGTCTATTTATATATACCTGTATATATATATATATTAATGATTTTTTAGTTTCCTCGTTAGACCTTCATCAAGCTTAAAAAAACACTCCATAGACCCCCTCCAAAATAAATGTGTATATTTTTCGATATCAAAAATTTCCCGGCCAAAGGCAAATTTCTCTTAAAATTACAGGCTCGCTCTCGCTCGCCAGGAAAAAAAATCGACACCTACACGGCACGGAAGGTCTTGACATTGATATAGAAACGGGACGAAAGGTTTTAAAATCACCAAACTAATGAAAAAAAAAAAAAAAAAAAAAAAAAAAAATGGGGCTATACACGAGGAAGAAGGGAGACCAGAAAAAACGACCCATCTCCCCTTAACTAGAATGTTGCAAGCCTGTATTGTTACTGCATTGTTGTCCATGCTGCCCCGTGTGTCTCTCTTTGTTGTTGTTGTGCATCGGATCAATTGTTTAAGGGGAGATTTCCACTTGAGGGATTTTTTTCTTTACCCCTTTGTCCCTCATGTTTAGCCCCATTGTTTTTGAGATTTTAAGACGTTCGCCCCATTAGTTTGGCGATTTTAAGAATTTTAACCCCATGTATGTACCTTTTAAGACCTTTCGTCCCATTTAGGTGTCGATTTTTCCTGGCGAGCGATAGCGAGCCTGTAATTTAAGAGGAATCGGCCGGGACATTTTTCAACCGAAAAATTTAAAAATTTATCTTGAAAGGGAGTCAAGGGGGTGTAATTTCAAGCTTGATGGAGGTCTAGGAAACACACTAAAAACCTCCCCTTAACAGAGACCATTTTGGAGCGGTGGTGTTTTCGATGTTTGTGTACGGTATACTGGAAGTGTGTCGACTCCTTAACCCCTTCTGTACCGGTGGTGGACTTTTCATTGTATTCTGGCAACTAGTAGACGATTTTGTTCAGCTTAGGAAGGACGTCGATCTACCCAAGAGGAGGTTACATACAGACTATCTCAATAACTACTCCTTTTGGCCACCAGGTATCCTTCCAAAGTTTCATAAAATCGTCTAAATGTCGCTGAAATAATAACAATAGACATATCCGGTACAGAGAGGGTTAATAGAAAATCAATAACTAGCTATGTGAATGAATCAATCATTTTTATTTTTGTTTGACAGCAGGCTAAATTTGTACAATTTTCGATAGAAAAATTTCTCCGGCGAAGCCGGATTTCTTCATATAATGCTGGCTCGCTATCGCTCGCCAGGAAGAAATCGACACCTAGATGGGGATAAACGTCTTAATATAGTTGGCTGAATGGGGCCGAATGGATACAAGCCAGAGAAAGAGAGAAAAGGACAGAAATAACAAAAAGCAGGTCACCCCTCTTAACCTGTTGTATGTGGTTAATTTGTGGAAAGCAGCTCCAAGGAAGCGAATTTCTGAGAGGTGAAGTTCTGGGGATACATTAATTTTGATAAGCGGAATTTCTACATTGTGGAGGAGAGAGCGTGCATTCATGGTCATTTCCAGCTGCCCTAGTTCTGGGGGGAAAGATGCGTAGCGGGGGTACAATTGAAGCAAGTTCCTCAAAACCTTTACTGGGCCCAAAACCAAGACAAGAGTGTCCAGTAAAGTACATATTTTCGCCATGGATGCAAATTAAGGGGAGGTATTTAGTTTGTTCCCTACGTTTTCATCAAGCTTAAAATTACACCCCCTAGACCCCCTTTCAAGATAAATTTGTACATTTTTCGGTAGAAAAATGTCCCGGCTGGAGGCCGGTTGCTCTTAAATTACAGGCTCGCTACCGCTCGCCAGGAAAAAATCGACACCTTCATGGCACGAAAGGTCTTAAAATTGACAGTAATGGGGCAAAATTTCTTAAAATGTCCAAACTACTAGGGCAAACGTCTTAAACTCTCAAAAGCAATGGGGCTAAACATGAGGGAGAAAGGGGTCTAGAAAAAAAATCTCTCCAGTGGAAATCTCCCCTTATTAAGCAAGACTTGTGTTACGGTAAGGTATGCCACCCCTACACTTGGCGCGATGTGACGACCGTAGATTTTATTGTATTTATTTATTTATTTTGTATTTTTTATTGTTTTTATTTATTAATTTTAATTATTTATTTATTTATTTTGTATTTTTGTTTTTATTAATTTATATATTTATTTTATTTTTATTTTTATTTTTGGGGGTGAGGGGAGGGGGGGGGGGGGGGGGTTATATTGCGGGTGTGCTGCCCACGGGGGTCTGATCGGATGTCGGCCAAAAGTTAATCGTCTCTATGCTGGTACCAAATACAATTATTGAGGAACTTTTATATAAATCCGTCCAATTATCTAAAGTAAACCTGTTTACTAACAAAACAAGCAGACACACAAATAAACAGACAGCAACGGTCACATAATCTCCACAAGCTTCGTGTGGTGGAGATAAAAAATGCAGTCTATCTGAAATTCTGTAAATAATGATAGGAAGCTCCAGACGTGAGTGGGACAAAGGAGTACAAAGGAAATCAAGCAACAACAAATCTAGTGACCCTTCTAGGTTGCTTGTCCTCCCAAACACTGAGGATCAAGTGTCCAAACAGTGGTTTAGAGTGGGTAAGGGAACATTGGAAAGGGAATTACTGCCCTGGAACTAATGTCCGTGGCAGGATTAGGAAGTTAGTAGGGGACAGATGGGTTAGTAACTAAGGAGTTAGGAGGAGTTAAGGAGTTAGAGGAGTCAAGACATATTGCTTTTGGTGGCGTAGGGGGGAGGGAGAGAGAGAGAGAGAGAGAGAGAGAGAGAGAGAGAGAGAGAGAGAGAGAGAGGTAGAATGGCGTAATGGTACTGAAGGGGTTACATATATTCAGGTTCGGAAGGCCCTCTATAGCAGGCGATTGAAGGGGATCAAGGGCGTTCTGTAACTTGAAGGGGATCTTTGGAGGAGTTATATTTAGATTGAAGGGGGTCAAGGGCGTTCTGTAACTTGAAGGGGGATCTTTGGAGGAGTTATATTTAGATTGAAGGGGGTCAAGGGCGTTCTGTAACTTGAAGGGGATCTGTGGAGGAGTTATATTTTTTAGTTCCTGGAGCAATAAAAACTGAACTGGAATGTTGAGCATTGGGTTGAACGAAATACTGCTACCTCCCGAGCCAGCCAGCTTGCAATGCAGCCGCGAACCTGATAGCCACCGACCCGTCACCCCCCCTCCCCCTCCTCCATTATAAGGGGTAATGTTTCTATTTTTGGTAAATATATTCATTAATATATATATTATTTAGTGTCCTCGCTAGGCCTCCATCAAGCTTAAGATAGTACTCCCTAGACCCTCTTTTAATATAATGTTTCGGTAGAATAATGTCCCGGCCGAAGGCCGCTTCCTTCTAAAATTACAGGCTCGCTATCGCTCGCCAGGAAAAAAATAAACACTTAAATGGCACGAAAGGTCTTAAAATTGTCAACGAAATGGGTAGAAAGGTGTTAAAATCACCAAACTAATAGGGTGAACGTCTTAAAATGTCAAAACGAATGGGGCTAAACACGAGGGAGAAAGGGGTCCAAAAAACGATCCGTCCCACCTTCTCCATTTTTCACAAACGCTCTCATCAGATATCTGAAATTGTTTGACGATTATTAGACGTTTCACTCCATTAAAGTGTTGACGTTGATTTTTTTTTTCTTTTCTGGAAGTTGGTTTTCGGCCATGATATTTTTCTACCGATAATATACAGTACATACATTACATTTAACCTGAATAAATGTAATCTGGGGGCCGTTCCTTAGCTTAATGGGGGTCTGTCAAACATTCTTTACCTTGAAGGGGGCTGTGAGGGGCGTTCTTTAGTTTGAGGGGGACAGAGGAATGGGGACAGGGGACAGGGAACAGGGGAGAAAGGACAGGGGACAGGAGACAGGAGACAGGGGACAGGGGACAGGAGACAGGGGACAGGGGAGAAGAGTCAGGGGACAAGGGACAGGAGACAGGAGACAGGAGACAGGGGACAGGGGACAGAGGACAGAGGACAGGAGACAGGAGGACAGGGGACAGGAAACAGGGGACAGACTAAACATATATTTGAATAGTAAGAACTGGGTTGCATTGAATACATGCCTCTTACAATGAAACAGGGACACTGATAGCCACCGACCCATTCCGCCTCCTCCATTTTTATCACAAACGCTCTCAAAGGATACCCGGGATAGTTTTGACAGTAGGTTTTTTTTTTTTTTTTTTTGTCTACACAAAGGTCACTCCTATCAATCGGAATGAACCATAAGGGTGAAGGGACTGTCGAAACATTTATATCAAGATCATCCTGTTAATAAAGGGAAATATGTCCAAACCCCACGAAGTTTTTAAAACAAGGCCAATTTGTAGCTAATACGTTAATTTTTAGGCGGAGTTTGTTCTCGTTCTGTGTGTGTGTGTGTGTGTGTGTGTGTGTGTGTGTGTGTGTGTGTATGTGTTTGTCTCTGTGTGTTTATGTGTGTATGTGTGCCTCTGTGTGTGTGTGTGTGATTTTGAATAACCTTCTACGTAACCACGACTGAGCCAATTAAGGGGAGGTTTCTAGTTTGTTTCCTACTCCTCCAGCAATCTTAAAATGTCACCCCCTTGACCCCGTTTCAAGATAAATTTGTACATTTTTCGGTAGAAAAATGTCCCGGCTGAAAGCCGGTTCCTCTTAAATTACAGGCTCGCTATCGCTCGCCAGGATAAAATCGACACCTAAATGGCACGAAAGGTCTTAAAATTGACAGAATGGGGCGGAAATTCTTAAAATCACCAAACTAATGGGGCAAACGTCTTAAAATCTCAAAAGCAAGGGGGCTAACCATGAGGGAGAAATGGGTCAAGAAAAAAATCCCTCAAGTGGAGACCTCCCCTTAAGACAACTATTTTTAGCGTTACCAGGGAGACGCTGAAGATCTATTTTTGTGAGCTCCAGTCTGGCAGTATGTTTTATTATCTGTAGAATAGTTCATATGTTGTTCTCGCGCACCCGTACAGTCGCGCTAATAAGTCATGTCTCGGCACCAAGTATGTTTTGATCAATAATTGGTATCCACAATAACTAAGCTTCATTTCTTCATATCGAGTGACATATACAAACATGTTCCTACACTTACCCACCCTATTCAACATCTGACAGACCTTAATACAAGCACAGAGCAAGCCAAACATAATGACAGCTGGGACATGACTTATTAGCGCGACCGTACATGCGCAAATCTATCGCTGAAGAGTGAATATTTTGGTTGGCATGCATAATATTTCTTTGCCAAAAAACCGGTCATTATTTTAATCATACGAAACCAACTACTGATGATCAATATTTTCCGAGAACACATTTGACATGAGCGTGAAAAATGCGTCTAATTTCATAAATAGAAAAATAAATACAAATTATGCCTGTGTAAACTTGGAAAAAAAATCAAATATTTCTCACTTAAACAGTAGGCTACCATAGCGCGGTTGGGAATATGAACATGATTAGATTAATATCCAGTATTCGAGAATGGATAATAAGTCGTAGGCGTGTGCATAAACCTTTAACCGTCCTGGTGGTGTAATGGTTAAGGTGGCAAAAATATGTGTGTGATAACCCGGGTTCGAATCCCGGTGGATCATATATACTTTAATTAATTTCATTGGGGGTGTGGTGGTGAGATTAATATAAATAATATAGGATTTCAATGTGATAATTTGATCTTGTGGGATAATAATTGACCTGTTATAAAAGTACAGGTCTTGTTCTATCTTTGGATGTAGAGAGATTATTGTGGCTTCAAAGGGGGGTGACCTGCTTTTGTTCTCCCCTTTTCTCTAGCTTGTATCCATTCGGCCCTATTCAGCCTACTGTTTTAAGACGTTTATCCCCATCCAGGTGTCAATATTTTACTGGTGAGCGGTAGCGAGCCAGCATATCTTTAAAACAAAATTGACAGCAGGCTAAATTTTTACATTTTTCGATAGAAAAATGTCTCCGGCGAAGCCGGATTTCTTAATATAATGCTGGCTCGCTATCGCTCGCCAGGCAGAAATCGACACCTACAGGGGTTAAACGTCTTAAAATAGTTGGCTGAATGGGGCCGAATGGATACAAGCCAGAGAAAGAGAGAAAAGGAGACAAATACAAAAAGAAGGTCACCCCCCTTAAAACAGAGCGATAACACACGTGTAGCGTCTCGATGTACTCCAATGGACCACTTGCGAGTTTCAGGCTATAAGTAAGTTGGAGCTGTAGACATCGATAGTAAATAGAAATGCAATCATAATGTGGGTTTCTGATGGCTATAAAATATGTTTAATTGGGTTTATGTATTTATAGATAGAGTACAACCATATTATAGCTGGTAAATCTGCTCATAAATAATATGTTTAATTGGGTTTTATGTATTTATAGATAGAGTACAACCATATTATAGCTGGTAAATCTGCTCATAAATAATATGTTTAATTGGGTTTTATGTATTTATAGATGTAGTGCAACCATATTATAGCTGGTAAATCTGCTCATAAATAATATGTTTAATTGGGTTTTATGTATTTATAGATGTAGTGCAACCATATTATAGCTGGTAAATCTGCTCATAAATAATATGTTTAATTGGGTTTTATGTATTTATAGATGTAGTGCAACCATTATAGCTGGTAAATCTGCTCATAAATAATATGTTTAATTGGGTTTTATGTATTTATAGATGTAGTGCAACCATATTATAGCTGGTAAATCTGCTCATAAATAATATGTTTAATTGGGTTTTATGTATTTATAGATGTAGTGCAACCATATTATAGCTGGTAAATCTGCTCATAAATAATATGTTTAATTGGGTTTTATGTATTTATAGATGTAGTGCAACCATATTATAGCTGGTAAATCTGCTCATAAATAATATGTTTAATTGGGTTTTATGTATTTATAGATGTAGTGCAACCATATTATAGCTGGTAAATCTGCTCATAAATAATATGTTTAATTGGGTTTTATGTATTTATAGATGTAGTGCAACCATATTATAGCTGGTAAATCTGCTCATAAATAATATGTTTAATTGGGTTTTATGTATTTATAGATGTAGTGCAACCATATTATAGCTGGTAAATCTGCTCATAAATAATATGTTTAATTGGGTTTTATGTATTTATAGATGTAGTGCAACCATATTATAGCTGGTAAATCTGCTCATAAATAATATGTTTAATTGGGTTTTATGTATTTATAGATGTAGTGCAACCATATTATAGCTGGTAAATCTGCTCATAAATAATATGTTTAATTGGGTTTTATGTATTTATAGATGTAGTGCAACCATATTATAGCTGGTAAATCTGCTCATAAATAATATGTTTAATTGGGTTTTATGTATTTATAGATGTAGTGCAACCATATTATAGCTGGTAAATCTGCTCATAAATAATATGTTTAATTGGGTTTTATGTATTTAAAGATGTAGTGCAACCATATTATAGCTGGTAAATCTGCTCATAAATAATATGTTTAATTGGGTTTTATGTATTTATAGATATATAGTACAACCGTATTATAGCTGGTAAATCTGCTCATAAAATATAGCGATAGCCCCATTTCTGTCAATTTTAAGACCTTTCCTGTCATTCAGGTGGCGATTTTTTCCTGGCGAGCGATAGCGAGCCTGTAATTTAAGAGGAACCGGCCTTCGGCCTGGACATTTTTCGACCGAAAAATGTACAAATTTATCTTGAAAGGGGGTCTAGGGAGTGTAATTTTAAGCTTGATGGAAGTTTAGGGAGGAAACTAAACACCTCCCCTTAAGCGGCATAAAATAGTCTATTTTTAGCTAGAAGTAACGGTAAAAAGGCACCCTCGTGCTGAAGGGGTTAAGGAGGGAGGAAACACTTCCTGATGGATGGCGGAAAAATGTGATAGTAAATATAGAAAGGCAAGGGTGATTCCTTAGACAGGGTAAGTTAAGGGGAGGTTTCTAGTTTGTTTCCTACTCCTCCAGCAATCTTAAAATTTCACCCACTTGACCCCCTTTGAAGATAAATTTGTACATTTTTCGGTAGAAAAATGTCCCGGCCGAAGGCCGATTACTATTAAATTACAGGCTCGCTATCGCTCGCCAGGATAAAATCGACACCTAAATGGCACGAAAGGTCTTAAAATTGACAGAATGGGGCGGAAATTCTTGAAAATCACCAAACTAATGGGGCAAACGTCTTAAAACCTCAAAAGCAATGGCGCTAGACATGAAGGAGAAAGGGGTCAAGAAAAAAGTTCCTCAAGTGGAAATCTCCCCTTAAGGTGAGGCTGATGGAACTGTTGAGGTTTAAGGGGAGATGGGTCGTTTTTCTGTTCCCCTTTCTCCCTAGTGTTAAGTCCCAATTGTTTTGAGATTATAAGACGTTCGGTCCATTAGTTTGGCGATTTTAACACGTATCGTCCAATTTCTTTGTCAATTTTAAGACCTTTCGTGCCATTTAGGTGACGATTATTTCCTGACGAGCGATAGCGAGCCTGAAATTTTAAGAGGAACCGGCCACCGAAAAATGTACAAATTTATCTTGAAGGGGGTGTTTAGGGGGTGTTTTTTCTAAGTTGATGGAGGTCTAGAGAGAAAACAATAAAATAAAATAATTAATTAATTACTATAAAAAAAAAAAAAAAAAAAAAAAAATCCGTCTCCCCTTAAAGTGATTTGAAAATGTTAGACAAAGTGATGAAAGTCAGGGAAAAGGTCTTTGAATGCACGCTCAGGAAAAGGTCTTTGAATGCACGCTCAGGAAAAGGTCTTTGAATGCACGCTCAGGAAAAGGTCTTTGAATGCACGCTCAGGAAAAGGTCTTTGAATGCACGCTCAGGAAAAGGTCTTTGAATGCATGCTTAGGAAAAGGTCTTTGAATGCACGCTCAGGAAAAGGTCTTTGAATGCACGCTCAGGAAAAGGTCTTTGAATGCACGCTCAGGAAAAGGTCTTTGAATGCACGCTTAGGAAAAGGTCTTTGAATGCACGCTTAGGAAAAGGTCTTTGAATGCACGCTTAGGAAAAGGTCTTTGAATGCACGCTTAGGAAAAGGTCTTTGAATGCACGCTCAGGAAAAGGTCTTTGAATGCACGCTTAGGAAAAGGTCTTTGAATGCACGCTCAGGAAAAGGTCTTTGAATGCACGCTCAGGAAAAGGTCTTTGAATGCACGCTCAGGAAAAGGTCTTTGAATGCACGCTCAGGAAAAGGTCTTTGAATGCACGCTCAGGAAAAGGTCTTTGAATGCACGCTCAGGAAAAGTGTCGCTATTTTTGTCGGGACATGGCACAACCAATGCTATCTTCATTCTTAGAAGGGGAGGTAGTCGCTCTTTCTGGACCCCCTTCTCCCTCATGTTTAGCATATTAGTTTTGAGGTTTTCAGACGTTCGTTCCGTTAGTTTGGCGATTTTGAGACCTTTCGCCCCATTTCTTTGTCAATTATAAGACCTTTCGCAATATTTACTTGTCAATTTTGTTCCTGGTGAGCAATACCGAGTCTGTAATTTTAGAAGGAACTAGCCTTTGGCCGAAACATTGTTCTACCAACAAAATGTACAACTTGATCTTGAAAGGAGGTCTACAGTACGTTGTGTTTATTGGAGTTTCTAGCGAGGAAACTAAAAAATAATACATTAATACACATATATACAGTATATATATATATATATATATATATATATATATGGACCAACAAACACAGCACTACCCCCTTAAGGGGAGGTTTTTAGTGTGTTTCCTAGACTTCCATAAAGCTTGAAATTACACCCCCTTGACCCCCTTTCAAGATAAATTTGTACATTTTTCGGTAGAAAAATGTCCCGGCCGAAGGCCGGTTCCTCTTAAATTACAGGCTCGCTATCGCTCGCCAGGAAAAAATCGACACCTAAATGGCACGACAGGTCTTAAAAGTTATATAAATGGGGTGAAGTCTTAAAATCGCCAAACTATGGGGCGAACGTCTTAAAATCTCAAAAGCAATGGGGCTAAACATGAGGGAGAAAGGAGTAAAGAAATAAATCCCTCAAGTGGAAATCTCCCCTTAAGCAACTGCAACATACACACACACCCACCCACCCACTCCCACCCACCCACACACACAAACACACCCACCCACACACAAACACTCACCCACCAACACATAAACACCCACACCCACACACAATCACCCACCCACACAATCACCCACCCACACACAATCACCCACCCACACATAAACACCCACACCCACACACACTCACCCACCCACACACAATCACCCACCCACACACAATCACCCACCCACACCCACTCACCCACTCACACACCCACACCCACCCACACACAATCACCCACCCACACATAAACACCCACACCCACTCACACCCACTCACTCACCCACCCACACACAATCACCCACCCACACATAAACACCCACACCCACTCACCCACCCACACCCACTCACCCACACAGAATCACCCACCCACACATAAACACCCACACCCACCCACACCCACACCCACACACAATCACCCACCCACACATAAACACCCACACCCACTCACCCACCCACACACACTCACCCACCCACACACTATCACCCACCCACACATAAACACCCACACCCACTCACCCACCCACACACACTCACCCACCAACACATAAACACCCACACCCACACATACTCTCGGAGACACAAACACGTCTTTCATTTCTTCCCTAGATGCAATAATACCCTCCTGTGTAGCCAGGCGCCTCAATATCTGCTACCTTTATCTCGTACCATCCCAACCTGACATTATTATTAAGGGAAGATTTCCACCGGGAGGATTTTTTTCTGAACCTCTTTCTCCCTCATGTTTAGCCCCATTGCTTGTGAGATTTAAAGACGCTTGCCCCATTAGTTTGGCGATTTTAAGAACCCTCGCCCCATTTCTGTCAATTTAAAGACCATTCGTGCCATTTAGGTGTCGATTTTTTCCTGGCGAGCGATAGCGAGCCTGTAATTTAAGGGGAACCGGCCTTTGGCCGGGGGAAATTTTTCTGCCGAAAAATGTACAAATTTATCTTGAAAGGGGGTCAAGGGGGAGTAATTTTAAGCTTGATGGAAGTCTAGGGAATCAACTAAAAACCTCCCCTTAGCTTATTAGCCGACTCCCACTTGCCACACGTCTTTCTCTACACTCTAAAATACCCATGTGTACCATATTATAGAACAGCCATTACTAAATGTATTCTGCATTATTGATATTGAAACTATCTAGAGTAAACTAAATAGAGTAAAATAAATAGAGTAAACGAAATAGAGTAAAATAAATAGAGTAAACTAAATAGAGTAAAATAAATAGAGTAAACGAAATAGAGTAAAATAAATAGAGTAAACTAAATAGAGTAAAATAAATAGAGTAAACGAAATAGAGTAAAATAAATAGAGTAAACTAAATAGAGTAAAATAAATAGAGTAAACTAAATAGAGTAAAATAAATAGAGTAAACGAAATAGAGTAAAATAAATAGAGTAAACTAAATAGTAAAATAAATAGAGTAAACGAAATAGAGTAAAATAAATAGAGTAAACTAAATAGAGTAAATAAATAGAGTAAACGAAATAGAGTAAAAATAAAGTAAACTAAATAGAGTAAAATAAATAGAGTAAACGAAATAGAGTAAAATAAATAGAGTAAACTAAATAGAGTAAAATAAATAGAGTAAACGAAATAGAGTAAAATAAATAGAGTAAACTAAATAGAGTAAAATAAATAGAGTAAACGAAATAGAGTAAAATAAATAGAGTAAACTAAATAGAGTAAAATAAATAGAGTAAACGAAATAGAGTAAAATAAATAGAGTAAACTAAATAGAGTAAAATAAATAGAGTAAACGAAATAGAGTAAAATAAATAGAGTAAACTAAATAGAGTAAAATAAATAGAGTAAACGAAATAGAGTAA